>CM059317.1:19396182-19471230 GCA_030340685.1 Protosalanx chinensis | reverse complement strand
ACATCATTGGAACAACAAACCAGCCAGTGAAGATGACACCCAATCACGGCCTTCACCTCAGCTTCAGGTAACCAATCAGGCGGCACACACTGATGGTATGATACCATGTGTTGGTCTACAGTAGAGCACAGTCTGACCTTTTGACATTTAACCTCCAGGATGGTGACCTTCTCCAATAACGTGGAGCCAGCTAACGGCTTCCTGGTGCGCTACCTGCACAGGAAGTTGATGGAGGCGGAGGACGAGAGCAGCTTGACCAATGAGGAGCTTCTGAGAGTCCTGGCCTGGGTCCCTAAGCTGTGGTACCACCTGCACACCTTCCTGGAGACGCACAGCACCTCCGACTTCCTCATAGGTACCCAGGCCACGCCCCCGACACACCCAGACCACGCCCCCGACCACACACCCCCGGCACACCCAGACCACACCCCTCACACTCCAGACCACGCCCCTTTCTCATCTCAGACGGACCCTTTCCTCTGAAGTGGGATTATTCAACGCCTTTTGTGTTGGATTCATCTTGTTTTTTCTCTCTTTCACTCCTTCTCTTTACCTCCCCCCCCCCTCTCTCCCCCCCTCCCTCCCCCCCCCCCCCCCCCACCCCAGGACCCTGTTTCTTCTTGTCCTGTCCTGTGTCAGTGGAGGACTTCCGGACTTGGTTCATTGAGCTGTGGAATCACTCCATCATCCCCTACCTGCAGGAGGGGGCCAAGGATGGACTGAAGGTGACCACTGCCCTCACACACACACACACACACTGACACAAACACACACACACACACACTGACACGCACACACACACACTGACACATACACTGACGCACACAGACACACACTGACACACAAACTGACACACACACACACAGATGCACACTGACACAGTGATGAACGACATGTGTTTGTGCAGACTAACAGGGCCTGTGTGTTCCTCCTGTGTTCCTCCAGGTGCACGGTCAGAGGGCGGTGTGGGAGGACCCAGTGGAGTGGGTGAGGGGGACTCTGCCCTGGCCCTCAGCCCAGCAGGACCAGGCCAGACTGGTGCACCTGCCACCCCCCAGCATGGCCTCAGCCAGCCCAGGGAGAGCCAGCGAGGCCAGGCCCCTGAAGGAGACCGCCCCCCTCCTCCACAGACACAGACCCTCTGGTGAGGATCCTGGATCTCAGGCAGTGTTTCCTTAGTCAGTGTAGACCCTCTTATCCAGAGTGACTCACAGCAAGTACAGGGACATTCCCCCCTGAGGCAAGTAGGGTGAAGTGCCTTGCACCAAGGACACAATGTCATGTTGGCACAGCCAGGGTTTGAACCAGGTACCATCTGATCACTAACCTGACACACTAACCGACTGCGCCACCTGACTCCCACATCTTGACAGGTTGTCAGATTTACACTTCACCTCAGCTGAGTAAAGGCGGCTCACCAGGTCACATGGTCACGATCATGATCACCAGGTCACATGACCTGCCCTCCCTCACCACCCTCCTTCCTGCTCCTGTGTTCCAGATGGCCATGCTGCTGAAACTACAGGAGGCTGCCAACTACATCGAGTCTCCAGACACAGAAACACCTACAGACCCCAGTGGCCCTCGACTGTGAACCCTGTCCAGACCCCCCCCCCCCCCCCCCCCCCCCCCCCCCCCCCCCGCAGGCGTGTAAACCCTGGTCTAAACCACCAACCTTTTCAGGAAGTCCTTCTATCTCTCTGTCTCTTAAACTCGTACATTCCTGTTCATGAACAACATACTTGTTGAAAGTTATTCTTCTAGCATTCAAAACACAACCTGATGTTTTACTCTTAAGAGCCAAAACAGTCATTCCGGTGCTTTTGTGGTTTCGAGTGAGATGTCGTGAGGTGTGTGTGTGTGGATGTGTGTGGGTGTGTGTGTGTGTGGGTGTGTGGGTGTGCGTGCGTGCGTGTGGGTGTGTGTGTGTGGGTGTGTGGGTGGGTGTGTGTGTGGGTGTGTGCGTGTCGGTGTGTGTGTGTGGGTGTGTGTGTGCGCGTGGGTGTGTAATCGATCATTTCCTCACAAGTCGTTCCCACACTGGAAGCCAAGCAGCAAGATGTCTGTGCTGCTATCAGGGGGTTGTTGGTTCGTTTCTGGTTCCTCAGAAAGCCGTCCAGTATTCTTGGACACTCTAAGACATAACTCAGTCTGAACGTCCCTCAGCGTTCCTCTTCAACACAGGTGCTAGCCTCTTGGTTCCTTCTCAGTCACCTGTGTGAACGTGTGTCCAGCTTCACACAGGTGCTTCCTCCAACAGCACACAGCCACACAGAGAAGCACATCCCTGCTAGCTCACTGCAGCGCTGCTTCACCCAGGCAGGAGGGCTGCACAGGAGGGCTGCACAGGAGGGCTGCACAGGAGGGCTGCACAGGGCCACAGATAGGCCAGCTCATCTACCTGTGATACCTGCAGGAGGGCTGCACAGGAGGGCTGCACAGGGCCACAGATAGGCCAGCTCATCTACCTGTGACTACCTGCAGGAGGGCTGCACAGGAGGGCTGCACAGGAGGGCTGCACAGGAGGGCTGCACAGGGCCACAGATAGGCCAGCTCATCTACCTGTGATACCTGCAGGAGGGCTTGCACAGGAGGGCTGCACAGGGCCACAGATAGGGCCAGCTCATCTACCTGTGATACCTGCAGGAGGGCTGCACAGGGAGGGCTGCACAGGGCCACAGATAGGCCAGCTCATCTACCTGTGATACCTGCTTCACCAGGCTCTGAACAAGCAGGTTCTTAGACTTATGCAATTTCACAGTTTTCTTTGTCAGTCAGGAGAGCGTGTTGGAGTCAGAGGAATGCCTTAACACCAGAATAACCATCACCTTTAGGCTCATCCTGGGTTTCTACCTGCCTTCACAACAGTCGCTCTACCTGCAGGGTCCACCTGTCCACCTGTGTTCCAGTCTGGCTCTGAAGCAACACAAGGCCAGGTGTGCTGATGTTCTCACAGGTACAGCAGTGCTGTCCTGACAGCTCGTCAGAGGAACTTATCTGTGTTCCGTCTTCATCAGGTCATCTGCAAAAATCTGCTACTATATTTACATGTAATCATTCTAGCAGATGTTCTTATCCAGAGTGACTTACAGCAAGTACAGGGACATTCCCCCCCTGAGGCAAGTAGGGTGAAGTGCCTTGCCTAAGGACACAACATCATGTTGGCACAGCCGTGGTTTCAAACCAGGTACCTTCTGATTACTAGCCTGACTCCCTAACCTCTCAGCCACGACTTCCTCTGCTATTTAACAGGAGATATCATGCCTTGTTTAGCAGCAACATTAGGAGGTACATTAGGTTTGCTCTGCTCAGTGTGCAGGTGTGAACACTCTGTTTTACTTTAAGAAAAAAGGTTGCAAGTCTAACTTTGCTAACGACGCCATCAATGTCATTTCAACTGTAGAATCCAGTTTTTCAAAACCAAGTTAATGTAGCTACTGACCTACCTGATGATGGTGCTCTGAGGGATCAGGTGCCCGTACATCTCAATCAGGTATTAAAGAGTTAATAAACAGCTGTTATAGAACAGACAGGTCTTCTATATGCATAGTGCTTTTCATCAATTGCTTTTCACTTGTTTCTAATTAAGGTAATTTACGCTATTCTACCTATAGTAAAATATCACAGAATATCCTTTTAAAGTACGCAAACTGAAGTTGTAAGTAGGTATCATGTACATAGTTTCCCGTATAAAAATAAAACACCACCACAAAAAACTAATAGCATTAGTTGCATGGTGCAATTACCTAATATGCTGAACCAAATACCGTTTCTTTACCTGTAACCTTGCATATTAACAGTCTAGTATAGAGATCTGAGTATACAAGTGCTTCAATGAATGTAAGTGTAACATTTTTACTTAGTGTGGTAGCCATTTAAATACGTCACAAAAAAAAAGAAGTATTGTATGGAACAATGAACAAAATCATGAGTAGTGATTTCCAGCTAGTTCTAGATCCAACCTTAAGTAGGCAGATCTTTCTGTCAACTCAAAACCTCACCTGCTGAAGTGGTGCCTCTGATAAGCAGATATTCATCATTAGTTAGATCAGGGGGCCCCAACCCTGGTTCTCAGGGAATCATGTGCTGGAGCAGGGAAACATCTAAAACATGCAGGACAGTGGGCCTTGAGGACCAAATAAACATCTTAAACGTGCATTTGGGGCCCTGAGGACCAGGGTTGGGGACCACTGATCTAAAACATGCAGGACAGTGGGGCCCTGAGGACCAGGGTTGGGGACCACTGATCTAAAACATGCAGGACAGTGGGGCCCTGAGACCAGGGTTGGGGACCACTGATCTAAAACATGCAGGACAGTGGGGCCCTGAGGACCAGGGTTGGGGACCACTGATCTAAACCATGCAGGACAGTGGGGCCCTGAGGACCAGGGTTGGGGACCACTGATCTAAAAACATGCAGGACAGTGGGGCCTGAGGACCAGGGTTGGGGACCACTGATCTAAAACATGCAGGACAGTGGAGCTGAGGACCAGGGTTGGGAACCACTGATCTAAAACATGCAGGACAGTGGGGCCCTGAGGACCAGGGTTGGGGACCACTGATCTAAAACATGCAGGACAGTGGAGCCTGAGGACCAGGGTTGGGGACCACTGATCTAAAACATGCAGGACAGTGGAGCCTGAGGACCAGGGTTGGGGACCACTGATCTAAAACATGCAGGACAGTGGGGGCCCTGAGGACCAGGGTTGGGGACCACTGAGTTAGATCATCAAGGTGCTATTTTGTATAACTAGCATGTTGTTCTGTGGGTACATTCTTACTCAGCGGTCACTGAGGAACAGGCTGTGTGCAGACGCATTATTCAAGTCTTATACGAACAAGTTGGAGTCCTAAAAGGCAGATGGTTAACCCAATAACAAGATCAGAGGAAGTACAAACAAAAAACATTGTTCAAGAGTATCAGACCTCATCTGTACTTATTAGCCTTACGGTGAAACGTAGAGATGGGGTAATGTGTCTGTGTGTTTAATCCCAACAGCATCAAACACAGCCCTTCGTAGTAAGCTGTCATATAAACCTGTCTCATGTAAATATCCTGTAAATGAACCAACTCACACTTTGATTTCTTCGTCCGATGGTCATCATTACGCTGTGGAGTTGAAGGCGTTCAGTTGTATTGTGTTTGCATCGTTTTAACACACAGTCGTTAAATAACATCGTGTAGCGAATGGCACCAGCACTTGTTCACACAGGCCTGCTAATACAAAACGCCTCATTACACACTAGTTGTTGTGGGTCTATCGCTGTGATGTGTGTGTGTGTGTGCTAAAGTAGTAGTCAGGACGACTATGCAGCAACAGCTACTGGTGTTGGCAATCTGAAACCAGTGGTTTGCTCTTATGTGCATCTGCCATATTATCTAGCTTTTTACGATTGGACCAAAAGTTGAATGGAGCCTGATTTGAAATATCATAGTTTCCAGCTAATGCAATTTTACTGAGCCTTAATGGGGGGAAACTGTGTTGGGATTGAGTCCGAGATCTTCAGGATCTGCTTGATACGAACACAATGTGAAGGAATAGTGGAGCACAGGTAGGGTGAGGCTAAAATAGGGCTCTCTGATGGGGCCTTAGAGAGATGCTCACCTGTCCAGGTGTGAGGTGGCATCCTGGTTTAAGGGGGATGAACTTGATAGAATGTTTGTTACATGGGCAGATGTTTAGGGAGGATTGGGGGGTGCTAGGTACGAGCCCCCACCCAAATTGGAGCAAACTCCTTTGTGCTGCTACTTAAAGGATAAAGAGTGGAGGAGATGCCCCTATGAAAGACACCAGTCTTGTTAGCTGAACTCACTGATGTTTTGACCTACTTGCACTGGGTTCTCAGAGGAATTTGCGATTTTGGAGAAGTGTTAAAAGGTGCTAATCCAGTAAAATAGTTGAGAAAGGGGGCTGGTTTCATGTGTTGGCCATGGTAAGCTACGCAACTGTCCCCCAAATCCATCCCTAATATCCCCTAGCCTGAAAAGAAGGAACGAATTTAAAACATTTCGGTAGGCCTAAAGTTGTGTCTTTTTTGAAAGAATTCTCCCACACAATGGCCATTACAGGTTTCTGAATAGTCATACTTTTTCTTGCGAAGGTTAATGACTCGAAATATAATTTCGAAAAGTTGCTATAGAGCCTAGAATCATAATGTGAAAAATGTGATGGAAATCTAAATGTTGTAAACGCATGTTCACTGCTGTGAGACGAGATGTTACATGAACTTTTGGATCATTCAACTTTTCCCTCCCTTTTAAGACGCTATTTGATCTTTTTTTTCTTTTTCTAAAGGATCCTTTGTAAAATCTAATTTCTCTATTTTGTACAGGATATCATTATTGTAAACATTGTATAAAGATCAGCATTCTGTACGCGACAACAATCATTCCTGAGAAAAAGGTTTGAGAGTGGTAGATTATTCTATTGTCGACCCACTATAATGGAGATACCAAACTTCTTAAAAGAAAAAAAACCCAAACATTTGCCTCCACCAGTCTGTTAGATGGAATCAATAAAACATGTCATTATCACGTGAGTCCTCGTCCAGTGTAATGTCATTCCCTCAACTCACCCCTAAAAAAAATGATGATTCAGAATTCAATATATGTCATCGCTTCAGATCTATTATGTTACTGGGTGGCCTACTTGTATCTACAAAATGTCTTTAAAGTTTAAACGAAGCTCAGAGTTAAAAGGCATAATATCATGTGCATGACTTTCTCTCTAGCTCGTTATAACTCCTCTGCAGAAGGCTGCTCTATAATAAGCATGTTGTCAGCTATCTGTTACATATATCTATAAGGGGGCGGAGACACACCTCTTAAAACCAGGACCCCCATGCCTGACAGCACTGGATCCACTACTGAGGACTTCACTGATCCTGGGAATTAGTTTCGACTGTTGCCATGTCTGAGCCAGCCGCTGAACCCGTCGCTGAAGAGGCCCCAGCCGAGGCTGCCCCCGCTGAAGAGGCCCCAGCCGAGGCTGCCCCAGCCGAGGCTGCCCCAGCCGAAGAGGCCCAGCGCCAGCCGAGGCTGCCCCAGCCGAAGAGGCCCCAGCAGAGGCTGCCCCCGCTGAAGAGGCCCCAGCCGAGGCTCCCCCAGCCGAAGAAGCCCCAGCTGAGGCTGCCCCCGCTGAGGCTGCTGCAGAGGCTCCAGCACCGGAAGCTGCACCTGCCGAGGGAGAGGCACCAGCCGGTAATTTGAGATCAATGGGGAGAGCAGTGGGAGAGCAGTGGGAGAGCAGTGGGAGAGCAGTGGGAGAGCAGTGGGAGAGCAGTGGGAGAGCAGTGGGAGAGCAGTGGGGAGAGCAGTGGGAGAGCAGTGGGGAGAGCAGTGGGAGAGCAGTGGGAGAGCAGTGGGAGAGCAGTGGGGAGAGCAGTGGGAGAGCAGTGGGGAGAGCAGTGGGAGAGCAGTGGGAGAGCAGTGGGAGAGCAGTGGGAGAGCAGTGGGAGAGCAGTGGGAGAGCAGTGGGGAGAGCAGTGGGAGAGCAGTGGGGAGAGCAGTGGGAGAGCAGTGGGAGAGCAGTGGGAGAGCAGTGGGAGAGCAGTGGGAGAGCAGTGGGAGAGCAGTGGGAGAGCAGTGGAGAGCAGTGAGAGAGCAGTGGGGAGAGCAGTGGGAGAGCAGTGGGAGAGCAGTGGGAGAGCAGTGGGAGAGCAGTGGGAGAGCAGTGGGAGAGCAGTGGGGAGAGCAGTGGGAGAGCAGTGGGAGGAGCAGTGGGAGAGCAGTGGGAGAGCAGTGGGAGAGCAGTGGGAGAGCAGTGGGAGAGCAGTGGGAGAGCAGTGGGGAGAGCAGTGGGAGAGCAGTGGGAGAGCAGTGGGAGAGCAGTGGAGAGCAGTGGGAGAGCAGTGGGGAGAGCAGTGGGAGAGCAGTGGGAGAGCAGTGGGAGAGCAGTGGGAGAGCAGTGGGGAGAGCAGTGGGGAGAGCAGTGGAGAGCAGTGGGAGAGCAGTGGGAGAGCAGTGGGAATTCAGAGTGCTTTATCTCGGTGTTAGATCATAATCTCTTTAGATCGACCCCGTTGAATGGATCCTGTCTCATAAGCCTCATGGTAACACTGTGTTCCTGAAACGCAAAAACGGTTCATTCAGAGGAGAGATCAGCCATGTCTCCCCCCCTCACAGCAAGAAGGCCCTGTGGCCCTGCGGCCCTGTGGCCCTGTGGCCCTGTGGCCCTTGTGGCCCTGTGGCCCTGTGGCCCTGCGGCCCTGTGGCCCACAGACTAACCCAGCAAGGATGTTATTTGTGCACATCAGCTGTTTCACCCCCCCCCCCCCCCCCCCCCACTCCTCCCGGTGCATTTACGCACGAGGGACCTTAACTGTCCACGTCACGTAGTGACACCTAGGGAATGTGGCAGGCTGTACTAATTAGTCACTGAAAGGAAATGCATTTGGTACCTTCAAATAACTCATTATAAAGCCTCGTCTTGTATGGAAAAGATCCTGCCTCCCTTCTATTTCCATCCTGGGCGATGGTGCATATCATCAAGCTTGTAAAGCATGCTTTACATAGCGTACAAGTCGTCGTCTTTGCATATAAACGTGGTTATATAAGTCCTTAAAACGGTTGACAATCCACCGAAACGTTCATCTAACACCACGCCACAACTGCTCTTATGTAGAGGGGCGTCAGGTGACTGGGTGTTTAGGGTGTCGGCTAGTAATCAGAAGGTTGGCTAGTTCGATTCCCTGCTAAGTCAACATGACGTTGTGTCCTTGGGCAAGGCACTTCACCCTACTTGCCTCAGGAGGGGAATGTCCCTGTACTTGCTGTGAGTCTCTCTGGATAAGAGCGTCTGATGAATGTGAAGGATGCTGCTTTACTTGACACTGAAGACCTCATAACAAGTTGGACCGACAGCAGAACAGCCAAGTCTACCTTTTAATGAGTGTGCTCCTTTAGGAACCCAACTTTATGGTTCCGCTTCCAAGGCGACTCTGCAGGACGTCAGTTCAACCATCTGTTCCATCAAACCCACTGAGGGAGGAGTTTGAGTTCGACCCCGCCCCCCCCCACCCCCTCTATAAAACACAGAACTCCTCCATTCCTCACAGCCACTGGATACAGATCTGAGGACAGAGACTGACTCTCTGGGAATAACCTTCAGCCGCCACCATGCCTTCCAAACCAGCCCCCATCAAAAAACCCCCGAAGAAAGAACCTGCCCCTAAGAAGGAAGCTGCCCCTGAACCAGCCCCCGAACCTGCTCCTGAAGCAGCAGTACCCGAGGCTGCCCCCGTAGAGGCTGCCCCGGTAGAGGCTGCCCCTGTAGAGGCTGCCCCGTAGAGGCTGCCCCCGTAGAGGGAGGCGAAGCAGTTCCAGCTCCGGAGGGAGCACGCGAGGCCGCCCCTGCTGAGGAGAAGTTGCCCCCACCGAGGGAGAAGTTGCCCCAGCAGAGGGAGAGGCTGCCCCACCGCCATCAGCAGCTGGTAATTTCAGATCAATGCAGAGGGCAGTGGGATATTAGAGAATGGAAACTAGATTACTATCTCTTCATTCGATGATCGACCTCAGTGAATAATAAGATGTTTTAAGATCAGCTCGGGTATCTTCTCCACTTTAACATCAAGATCGCTCTCTTGGAGTCGCTTTGGATCAAAGCATCTGCTAAATGAATACATGTAAACCTGTGGTGGTAAGATGTGGCTCATGGAACGCCGTCTTTCTGAAACACAACCAAGGTTTTATCAGACGAAAGATAAATCATTGTCTCTTTTTCACTTTTTTTTTCTCATTGGTCTGTCTGAAAGGCCCATCCAGCCATGACGGTGTTTATGGTCAGAGCCTCTGCCAAGTTAACTGGGTTTCTCACTGCGCGCAAACCTGCGCTTTTACGCACGAAAGACCTTTAACCTTCCAGGTCTCCCAGGGCATGCATGTAGTCAGCTGCATTAACTGATACAGTAAGATGACATGTTGCAGTCCTCTAATAGTTCCAGAGGATCACTAGCGGTAGCCTGGTCCCCAGTGGGGCTCTGCTGCGTTCAGCTGCAGCCTGAACTCTGGTGCTTTTCAACGCTGTGGTAACACGTTATGTGCCAGCTCATACTACGGGCTTCTCCGAACATGTAAACTTTATTATGTTACTCATTAACAGTGTGTTTGAACCTCGGTTGCCTTATTAACTGATTAACATTGACCTGCGTTGCCACTGCAGAGGCTCCTGCCCCAGATGCGCCAGCTGAAGCGCCTGCTGAGACCGACGGTAACGCAAAGAGTCCGCTTGTTAACCATCATTTCTGACGCCTTGTAACACCCCTGCATACATGGGTCACATTTAATCTAACTGATGTGCTAACTGGATAAGAGTGTCTGTTAAAATGTCAATTCTAAATGACCAAATGTACATTCTAACATCTAACATCTAACGCCAGCCGCCGAGGCTCCTGCTGCGGAGGAAGCTGCCGCACCTGCCGCTGAAGGAGAGGCACCGGCTGAGGGTAACTAACTCTGAAATAACTTCACTAAATCTACCTTCACCGATTCCCTTATTGTTAACAAATGAACTATGTCCAACTTTCTTTTTTTTAAATTCATATTTAAAGCGATGTTTATTAATTTTTTAACATAATAGTCTAACATTCTAACATTTAACACCAGCTGCTGCCGCCCCCGCGGAGGAAGCCGCTGCTGAGGCGCCTGCTGAGGGTAAAGCTGCGGCTTCGGAGCGGCAAAACCACCTTCTCTTTACTATAAAGTCATTTAACATCTGAAACAGCTTACGGCAAAGCTACTCTACTAACAACCAATTAGCAGTTTATCTGTCTGGGTGTTGTAGAATACAGAAGGGTAAATATGTTTTTACATGCATATATAGAGAAATCAGATCCGAAGATCTGATTCGATGCAGAGTATCCTGAAGCTGTCCATGGTTTTTACTGTACTGTCCAGTATTGTCCAGCTGATGTCCCCATGCTGTACTGTCCAGTATTGTCCAGCTAATGTCCCCATGCTGTACTGTCCAGTATTGTCCAGCTGATGTCCCCATGCTGTACTGTCCAGTATTGTCCAGCTGATGTCCCCATGCTGTACTGTCCAGTATTGTCCAGCTGATGTCCCCATGCTGTACTGTCCAGTATTGTCCAGCTAATGTCCCCCATGCTGTACTGTCCAGTATTGTCCAGCTAATGTCCCCATGCTGTACTGTCCAGTATTGTCCAGCTAATGTCCCCATGGTTACCTAACGTGTGTTCACATCTGCTGCAGTACCTGCTGAGCCAGAAGAACCCAAAGCTCCTACGCCTCCTCCACCCCCCCGAAAGGTAAACCAGCCCTCACAGAAGGTCACCTCAGAGGGTCACAGGGAGGGTCACCAGGGAGGGTCACCTTAGAGAGGGTCACCTTAGACCAGGGGTGTCCAGTCCTGGTCCTCGAGGGCCACTGTACAGAAGGCTTTAGATGTTTCCCTGCTCCAACACACCTGATTCTAATGAAGGGTCATTATCAGGCTTCTACAGAGCTATATAATGACCCTTCATTAGAATCAGGTGTGCTGGAGCAGGGAAACATCCAAAACCTTCAGGACAGCGGCTCCAGAGGAACAGGGTTGGACACCCCTGCCTCACAGGGTCACATTAGAGGGTCAGCAGTTTATTAATCAGTTTATCTTTTCTAGCTATTAAGAACCAGAACCTCCATTATTACCCCAGATGCATCCCAGTATGTTGACATTAATTTCCATTAGATTTCTTCATTCCTTTGATCCAAAGAGACACAAAGACTTATTGATCCGTCACACACACAGTCTCCCCCACGTATGCATGCAGAGTTGTCTTGTGGTGAGTGACGTGTGTGTGTGCTTCTCTCAGAGCCCACCAGCGAGCCCCTGGAGCTCACTGTGGAGGATGTCAGCGACACGTCCGTCACCATCAACTGGAGGCCCCCGGCAACCATCGCATCACTGTCTGGATGGATACATCGTGGAGATCTGCGCAGAGGGAAGTGAGTACAAGAGGCTGTCTGTCTGTCTGTCCTGCTGTCTGTCTGTCCTGCTGTCTGTCTGTCTGTCCTGCTGTCTGTCTGTCTGTCCTGCTGTCTGTCTGTCCTGCTGTCTGTCCAGCTGTCAGTCTCTCCTTTCAGACAGCCATCCAGCCAGTCAATCTGTCAGTCAAGTCTGTTTGTCTGTCTGTCCAGCTGTCTGTCTGTCTCTCCAGCTGTCTGTCTGTCTGTCTGTCCGTCCAGCTGTCTGTCTGTGTGTGGTGTCCTCACACGCTCTCTCTACTCAGCTGCTACTGTGAAGTGTGTCTGTGGGGAGGGGGGGGGGGGTGCAGGGTATACTGTCTCAGTATACAGGGGGAGGCAGGATTAAAAGATCAGAACAGTCAAATAAAAGAATACAAACATTAAATAGATGATCTTGTAAGTTGAAGGTCTAAATTAAAGACTTGAGGATCTCTTAACAAACATCACAGCAATGTTCCTCTGCTCTCCTCTTCACCTTGTAAATGCTACTTGATGCCTGCTACTGAAGACACTGTGCCTTAATTTAAGCCCAACACCATTGTAAATAACAGCTTTAGTAACTGGTTAGACCTCTCAGTTGCACCTGTCCCTCGGAGTGTCACCAGGGGATTTATACTGTACCTAACCCCTCCCTAGAAGGGAAGGGGAATGCTCAGGGCCTGGAGCAGCTCTCATCTGCCCCTCTTTTAGATCGCTGTCCTTCTCTAACATCACTAACAGGCTCCAGCATCAACACCCTGCTCAGGACGAGCTGGAGGACGTGCTGGACGGACCTTACTTCTGTCTTGGAAGCTCTGAAAGACTTGTCTGTCTATCAACACCTTGTGCACACTTATGCATCAACACATTTCATAACGTAGCGAAATGTAGTGTCATCTCAAAATCGAATAACGGATTTACTTTGCTACGCTCTAAATGTCGTCCATCCTGAAGCGTTAAGTGCAGTTTTATACGGTTTGGACGTCTTTGATGGGGATGTTGTCGAAATTGTTGACAGCAGTCATGGCCCTCGTGTCCTTTGTCGAAACCATTAAGGTGTTGATGACTAGATTGGACACAGAGGTTCTAATAAGCAGCTCTTTACTGATTCATCAGAGGACAACATCTCTTCAAATGAACACAGTTCAAAGAGAGTCGGCTAAAATGACTACATGTAAATATTCAAATACTGAATGAGGAAGTCGTCCAGGTAGCTTACTAGCCACGAAGCAGATCATGTAGGTGAGGTCTTACTATAGCAGCCTGGGTTCAAATCCCTCCTGGGATCAAATCCCTCCTGGGATCAAATCCCTCCTGGGATCAAATCCCTCCTGGGTTCAAATCCCTCCTGGGTTCAAATCCCTCCTGGATCCTCTTACTGACTGTTTTTCCCCTTCCCTGTCTTTCCCAGACCATTTTCACTTACTGACTGTTTTTCCTGTCTTCTCTTCAGCTGAGGATTGGAAGGCTGCCAACGAGGATCTGACCATTTCCTGTCGCTATGTCATCAAGAACCAGACGACAGGTGACCGCCTGAAGATCAGGGTGGTGGCCATGAACGAGGGGGGCCGCAGCCCCCCCGCCTGCCACCCCGAGGCCGTCCTCGTCAAGGAGGTTGGAGGTACGCTGTTTTCTGCTACGTCATCATCTTAACCAGATGCTTTTGTGGTTGTGAGATAAGGTGACGAGGTAGGATTTGAACCTGTGACTTCCTGGTCTAGAGACGTGCTCTAACCACTAACATTTAACTGAACCGTAATCTTTCAGTAAATCATGTCCTGGTTAGGGAGGTGTTTGGTTTGGGTTTGGGCAAGTCGTTTTTTTTAAGTTGTGGTCCAAAAACAGTTACCAAATAAGTGACTCTTTATGACTCTGTCCTCTATTACCTGATGAGACCGTCTGTTGTTGGGGACTTAAATACAAATTTAAAAAATACAAAGTAGGCAATAACTTTACATAAGGGTATGAATATATCCTGGTGTTACATTACCAATCTGCAGAAGGCCTCAGCTGTAGCTGAAAGGAGCATCTGCCTGCAGAGGGAGAACCAGCTCAGCTGTGCTTGTGGTGTCGTGTATCCAGGTCGTGTTGACACATCCCTGGGTAGGGAGTGATGGAGTCCTGGCCTTCTCACTACGCAGCTCCATGTGAGAGCTCAGTGATCTGCAGCCATCCCAGACCTTCAGACCAGCGCTGGGTTATTACCATTAAGTGTGCGTGTTTGGAATGGTGTCCACTAATGACTCAAGCGCCTTTCACCTTTAACAAAGGGCACACATGCTATAGGGATCTGGGATGACGATGGGTCAGGGTTTCCACACGCATGCTGGGGTCAAGGCTGACCTGAGTAAAGTGGCCCTTTGAGACATGAAGAAGAGTGGGTTCATATTAAACCTGAGATCTTCACCAGCTGAGGTCAGTAGCTTCCAGTCTGGTGTCCCTATGCAGCTTCAAGGAGATCAGGACAAACCGTGTTCGCTAGCCTTCCCAGCATGCCTCGGGACGATAAGCGCTGGTATGTTTTTGCAGTTAACACGGATTAAAATGGGATGGGTAGGCTTCACCTCCAAGCCTCTGTCCAGAATGTTCTTTTTACAGGGGTGGTAGGATGGTGGGAGGAGGGTGGGAGGAGGAGAAGGTGTCAAGATGATTCCCCGTAAGAGCGATGGTGACAAGTGTCAGCTGTAGGAGGTGGGGGTGGTCCTGGAGACACATTCCAGAAAGTTCTCTCGACTCGGGGGGGAAGGGGGATCTGCCCTCTCAGATGTCAGCTTAGTTCTCTGAGCCGGGCAGATATCCACTGTTTATTTTGAAACATGCCACAGACTCCTACAGCTGAGATTCCTGTTAGAGCCCAGCCCTCTTCCCAGCCCTCTTCCTGAGGAGTGTCAACCTGGGACACACTGCAGTGGAGACGGAGGGCTCAGCTGGTCTGGAACTGTTTCTGGAGTGTTTCTGGAGTGTTTCTGGAACTGTTTCTGAAGTGTTTCTGGAACTGTTTCTGGAGTGTTTCTGGAACTGTTTCTGGAACTGTTTCTGGAACTGTTTCTAGAGTGTTTCTGGAACTGTTTCTGGAACTGTTTCTGGAGTGTTTCTGGAGTGTTTCTGGAACTGTTTCTGGAACTGTTTCTGGAACTGTTTCTGGAGGGTTTCTGGAGTGTTTCTGGAGTGTTTCTGGAACTGTTTCTGGAACTGTTTCTGGAGTGTTTCTGGAACTGTTTCTGGAGTGTTTCTAGAACTGTTTCTGGAGTGTTTCTGGAACTGTTTCTGGAACTGTTTCTGGAGTGTTTCTGGAACTGTTTCTGGAACTGTTTCTGGAGTGTTTCTGGAACTGTTTCTGGAGTGTTTCTGGAGTGTTTCTGGAACTGTTTCTGGAACTGTTTCTGGAGTGTTTCTGAAGTGTTTCTGGAGTGTTTCTGGAGTGTTTCTGGAACTGTTTCTGGAGTGTTTCTGAAGTGTTTCTGGAGTGTTTCTGGAACACGCAGAGCGCAGAATAACAAAGAAAGGTTTGGTTCCTTTCCCACCAGATTTCAAGTGTTTTGCGTCCTCCACACACACCTCGCAAACCCGACTCTCTCAAACCTGCACACCCGCACACACACACACACACACCACCACACACACACACACCACATGGTCAGACCATGGCTGAATACTGCCCCAGTCTATTTCCAGCCTTGGAGAGAGCTACCATCTTGGCTGTGGCAGGTGGCTGTCGTAAAACCTGACCTGTTCGACAAGTTGAAAGAACAGCAGTATTCAGGAGATATTTATCCTTCAAGGTCTCAGAACAGCCCTGTAGTCACAGAATATGTCCAACGCAGAAGGACAGCAACTTGTAACTGGCTCTGTTTCATTAAACCGCCAAACCCACAAATACACATACACGTACCGTATATACAGTATGTATGTGGAAGTCATGCGGTGCAGTCCATTAGGGTGTCGAGTTAGTAAGGTAGAAGGTGTCGAGTTAGAAGGTCCCTGATTTCAACCCCGGCTGTGACAACATGACATTGTGTCCTTATGTAGGGCACTTCACCCTACTTGCCTCAGGGGGGAATGTCCCTGTACTGACTGTAAGTCACTCTGGATAAGAGCGTCTGTAAATGTAATATACCCAGAATATTCTCTCACACAAGAAGACATATAGTGTCTTGAGTGCAGGCGTCATTATTTGGACCTTTGTCCAGGTTTCAGAAGGTATCTGTGTTAAACTGGGTTTCCTCTTCCTTCAGAGCGTCCTCACATTCGTCTCCCTCGCTTCCTGAGACAGAGATATGTTGCTAACGTTGGAGACAAGATCAACCTCGTCATCCCCTTCAGTGTAAGAGCACCCGGCTGAAGAGAAACCACTGAAATTAAATGTATTCAAAAGACCACGGCACATTTTAAATACGTGCAAACATTCAAAATGACATTCTAGGTGTGAGATTTTACAGCTCGACGTATTGGCTTTGGGAAAATCATGCATTTGAATGTTGATCCTTGTATAAAGTGAATCTGAAGGTTATTCTTGGTGTTTTTGTCAAACCTGGTAGCTTGTGTCTCCCTGCAGGGCAAACCCAAACCAGTGGTCACCTGGACTAAGGACGGACAGCCTCTGGACACCAAGAAGGTACGGTCAGCCTGCTAATGTGGGAGTCGGCTTAGTTATCATCATCATAACATGACATTGTGTCCTTGGTGCAAGGCACTTCACCCTACTTGCCTCAGAGGGGGAATGTCCCTGTACTTGCTGTAAGTCACTCTGGATAAGAGCGTCTGATAAAATGACTACATGTAAATGTCAGTGGATGTAGAGGTTGTGTGTGTTCGTGTCAGTGGGAGAAAGACAAACGTATGTTTACATTTTGTCACTCCCTAGTCAACAGCAGGTACTGCATGATTCTGAGGAAAGAATGCACATCAGACCAGTCAACATCAGATACTATTATTCTGCTGTTAGAGAACTGATGTTATTCCACAATCCACTGCTGTTCTGCTGTTGACGTTTCCAAGACCTCGATGTCTGCGTGTTGTTCTCGTAGGTGAACATCCGCAGCACAGAGAGAGACAGCATCCTCTTCATCCGTACGGCGGAGAGAGTCGACTCTGGACACTATGAGATGTCGGTGAAGGTGGAGAGCTTCGAGGATAAAGCCACCCTGATCCTGCAGATCGTCGGTGAGTCAGATAACCGTGTGGTGAAGGGAAAGGTTCAAATCCCTCCCTGTGTGCTGTGTGTCGTTTTGGATGAGCAGTGTTCAGCCTTAGTGACAGTGAGGGAGTTGTTGCTAAGCAGTGTGTGGTGGTCTGTCCCCCCCCCACCTCCTCAGAGCTTCCTGGGCCCCCAGCCAGTGTGAAGGTCCTGGATACTTGGCTTCAACGTGGCCCTCGAGTGGACGGCTCCCACCGACAATGGTAACACAGACATTACCGGCTACACCGTCCAGAAGCAGACAAGAAGACTGGGGTGAGAGACTCACTTGAACTGCATTTCACTACAGTGTCAGTCCCTGTGGGGGAGAGAGAGAGGGAAAGAGGGGGAGCGAGAGTGAGGGAGGGAGATAGAGAGAGAGAGGGAGGGAGGGGGAGCGAGAGGAGGGAGGTAGAGAGAGAGAGGGAGGGAGGTAGAGAGAGAGGGAGGGAGGTAGAGAGAGAGAGAGGGAGGGAGGGGGAGCGAGAGGGAGGGAGGGAGATAGAGAGAGAGAGGGAGGGAGGGGGAGCGAGAGGAGGGAGGGGGGGAGCGAGAGGGAGGGAGGGAGATAGAGAGAGAGAGGGAGGGAGGGGGAGCGAGAGGGAGGGAGGAGATAGAGAGAGAGGGAGGGAGGGGGAGCGAGAGGGAGGGAGGTAGAGAGAGAGAGGGAGGGAGGTAGAGAGAGAGGGAGGGAGGTAGAGAGAGAGAGAGGGAGGGAGAGGGAGGGAGGTAGAGAGAGAGAGGGAGGGAGGTAGAGAGAGAGAGGGGGAGGGAGGTAGAGAGAGAGAGAGGGAGGGAGGGGGAGCGAGAGGGAGGGAGGGAGATAGAGAGAGAGAGGGAGGGAGGGGGAGCGAGAGGGAGGGAGGGAGGTAGAGAGAGAGGGAGGGAGGTAGAGAGAGAGAGAGGGAGGGAGGGGAGCGAGAGGGAGGGAGGGAGATAGAGAGAGAGAGGGAGGGAGGGGGAGCGAGAGGGAGGGAGGTAGAGAGAGAGAGGGAGGGAGGTAGAGAGAGAGGGAGGGAGGTAGAGAGAGAGAGAGGGAGGGAGGGGGGAGCGAGAGGGGAGGAGGTAGAGAGAGAGAGAGAGGGAGGTAGAGAGAGAGGGAGGGAGGTAGAGAGAGAGAGAGGGAGGGAGGGGGGAGCGAGAGGGAGGGAGGTAGAGAGAGAGAGAGGGAGGGAGGGGGAGCGAGAGGGAGGGAGGTAGAGAGAGAGAGGGAGGGAGGGGGAGCGAGAGGGAGGGAGGTAGAGAGAGCGAGGGAGGGAGTAGAGAGAGAGAGAGGGAGGGAGGGGGAGCGAGAGAGAGGGAGGGAGTCACTGACCAGTAGACAGTCATGTCTGCTATTTATACAGTTTTATCCTGATGATCTTACATTGTGTTTCTGTGTGTGTGTGTGTGTGTGTGCTTGTATCTCTGTGTGTGTTTCTCAGGACTGGTTCACAGTGTTAGAACACTACCACCGCATGAACGCCACCATCTCTGACCTCATCATGGGCAACACCTACTCTTTCAGGGTGTTCTCTGAGAACAAGTGTGGCATCAGCGAGCAGGCTACCATGGCCAAGGAAACCGCCGTTATCCAGAAGACTGTTAGACTCTTCCTATTCAGTCTTTCCACAAACGTTCCCCGATTCTCTACTTAGCATCTCTTTCTGGTCTCGCTTCTTTTTCTTACTTTTTCTATGATTTATGTGTATTTACTCGTCATAAACGAGTACCAACCCTGCCAACTGTAGTCTCCTCCTGTTGTATCGCCTATAGTCTCTCCTATAATCTCTCCTGTAGTCTCTCTCCTATAGTCTCTCATGTAGTCTCTCATCGAATCTCTCTCCTATAGTCTCATGTAGTCGCTCATGTAGTCTCTCCCTGTAGTGTCTTCCTTGTTTCATTGTCCTTGTCTCTCTGTTTCTCTCTCCTTCCTCAGTTGTGGAATACAAGCCTCCTGAGTACAAGGAGCGTGACTTCAGCGAAGCTCCCAAGTTCACCACCGTTCTGGCGGACAGAGCTACCACTGTGGGCTACAGCACCAAGCTGCTGGTTTCTGTCAGGGGGTTCCCCAAGGTACAGCGCTCGTGCCCGGGGACCTTGTTTCATTACTCTTTTATTTGACCAGGAAGGTCTGTGTTTACAGCTCCTCCACCTCTGCTCACCCGCACTAGATCTTCCTCGACTCTCTCCCAATCTGTTCCTGCATCTTCCTCAACATATATCCACACTCTTCCTCTCCTCCTTTTCCTCCCCAATATATTTCCATCCTCCTTTCATCCACCTCAACCCAGCCTCTTTGGCACGTGCACATACACGCAAACCCACACACACCACACACATACACAATGGAACACACGCGCCACACACACACAGCCCCCCCCCCCCCCCCCCCCCCCCCCCCCCCACGACCCAGACACCACATTTTCTCCATACTCAGAGTGATGGATAGACAGGTATGCAGGTCAGATGTGTGGCATTCCTGCCTTTGGGATCCCGGGTGGTTTAGAGGGTTCATCTCAACGGGGCGGAAGCCACCAGACACCCTGAGCAGCGGGCTGTCTAACGGAGGGGCTGCAGCACAGGATGGGGCTTTGGTTACCATTGGAAACATTTCACACACTGCAGTTATGATGTTGATTTTTCACGGTAACCAAAGTTACTTCCTCTTTGGGGACGGAATGTTGATCGGTCTGGGGCGGTTATCAGTCTGGGTCAGGGAGCTGTCTGGGACGGTTATCAGCCTGGGGAGGTTATCATTCTGGGTCAGTTATCAGTCTGGATCAGTGAGCCGTCTGGGTCAATTATCAGTCTAGGTCAGTTATCAGTTATCAGTCTGGGTCAGTTATCCGTTATCAGTCTGGGTCAGTTATCAGTTATCAGTCTGGGTCAGTTATCAGTCTGGGTCAGTTATCAGTTATCAGTCTGGATCAGTTATCAGTCTGGGTCAGTTATCAGTCTGGGTCAGTTATCAGTCTGGGTCAGTTATCAGTTATCAGTCTGGGTCAGTTATCAGTCTGGGTCAGTTATCAGTTATCAGTCTGGATCAGTTATCAGTTATCAGTCTGGATCAGTTATCAGTCTGGGTCAGTTATCAGTTATCAGTCTGGGTCAGTTATCAGTTACTGTGTGGAGCTGCTTAACGTGTTTCCTGCTTAGATTTCATGTGGATTTGTTTGGTCTGTATCAGTAAACTACAATGACTTTTTCTGCACTTCCGTTATACGTCTGTTAGTATTTCAGTTTGAACCGTCGCGGATCTCTCTGGTCTCTTTGCAGCCTAAAATCGAGTGGATTAAGAACCAGATGATCATTGGAGAAGACCCCAAATTCAGGCAGATTTGCACCCAGGGAATCTGCGCTCTGGAGATTCGCAAACCAGGAAACTGGGACGGAGGTGTTTACGCCTGCAGAGCTAAGAACGCCCTGGGGGAAGCCATGGTCAGCTGCAAGCTGGAGGTCAAACGTGAGTCAGACCGGAGGTGACGTGGATGGTGATGGAAGTGGTGATGATGGTGATGATGATGGTAATGGTGATGGTGGTGATAGTGGTGATGATGGGGATAGTGGTGATGATGGTGATAGTGGTGATGATGGTGATAGTGGTGATGATGGTGATAGTGGTGATGATGGTGATGATGATGGTAATGGTGATGGTGGTGATAGTGGTGATGATGGTGATAGTGGTGATGATGGTGATAGTGGTGATGATGGTGATAGTGGTGATGATGGTGATAGTGGTGATGGTGGTAATGTTGTAGTAGTGGGATTGGTGATGATGAAAAGATAATGATGCTAAATATGAAGATAAATGTTATAATCATCTTTTTTTTATTATAAAAAATTAAATTGTGATTGATTGAGACATGATGCAGTGATAATCTGTCCCTGATAATAATGGAAATACGTGTTTGTCCTTGTGTTGCCATTACACCGTCCTGACTTACTGTTTCTTATGTGTTTTCAACAGAGCCTGTGGTAGCTGAAGCTGAGAAGTAAAAAGCTAACATGCACATGATTACAGGTGAGGCTAATTCATGATCTCACTTCTCAGTTCATATTGCTACAGAACAGTTCTGTCATGCTGCTGAAGTTAAAGTCATCCTCCTCCCCAGAAACCAACTGAAAACTCTTCTAGGTCCAGTAATGATCAAATAAAATAAAATTGTATTTGTATTGGCCTTTTTACAAGCAATGTCACAGAGGGCTTCACATATGCCCATAGAACTGCCCCTCATATGCCCATAGAACTGCCCCTCATATGCCCATAGACCTGCCCCTCATATGCCCATAGACCTGCCCCTCATATGCCCATAGAACTGCCCCTCAACCAACCTAAACCCTCAAGGAAGACAAGGAAAAACTCCCAGAAAATGAACTCTGATTCCAATATGTTTTTAATCCCTCTTAGTGTTGAGGGGTCTTGCTTTAACAGCAGAGCACGTTTGAACAGGAGGTTATTTCTGTCGCGGAGGGAAGTGTCTTCTCTAAGGCTGTCCATACATGGTGCTCACTAAACTGGGAGTACAGGGGGCGTGATTAAGGTCATAAATCGAAGTGGCGACGCCCACAACTCTTGGCTTCGGGTTCGGAAACTAAAATCACATTTCCTTGACTCAGCAGTATGAGAGACACAACCCTTCATTACTGACACCTTTCTCTCTCTCTATGTCTTACTCCCTACGTCTCTCTCTCTGTCTCTCTGTCTCTGTCTCTCTCTCTCCTGCACACTCAATCCTCCAGTTATCAATGTCATGTTTGTGTGATTTTTGCATTGTGATGATTGTAGCCATTTGGAGTTATATCTGTAATAATGATCCTGTGTTGTTTAAAACTCAGTGTTCCCCTTTGAACTGGCATTGCTGGTATTTCTGTCATGGTTGGGTTATTGAAGGGGTCCGACTGACACCTGTTGTTATTTGACTCATCTGTTCACCTGTTACAGTCTCAGATTAGGAAGGACGGGACTGAGACTCCACAACAACCAAAAGGTGAGTCTTTCTTGGAATCTGAATTTGTAGCTATATACACTATATTACCAAAAGTATTTGGTCATCCCATCTGATCATTTGGATGTTTGACCTCATTTGGATGTTTGACCAAATACTTTTGGTAATATAGTGTATATATAACCTATGTGCAGTCTCAACTTCCTGTCTCTTGCAATGGAACACCGTAAAAAAAAAAAATATATATATAAATTTATTTATGATGGTGTTCTTTTTTTACGGTATTCCATAGCAACCGACAGGAAGTGGAGACTGTGTGTAGGTTTCTTAAAGTGCAAAGCTCGTTCCTGTCTTTTCAGCCCTCTTACATTAAACCTGTGTGTGTCTTTAGGACGGCGCATTAATCTGGGAGGAACAAGAATCAACCAGGAGCACATCAGAACGATCCTCTTCATCTCGTTATGGAGATCGAACGTTTGTCATATTTAACACGTTGACAAGCATCGTAGTCAAACCTGATCACTAATGAACTCAAAACCAGACCCACACGCTAGTGGAAAAGGTCTCCGCAAGATGATACTCATATTGGACCTGGGTTTGACCTGTTCTAACGCTAATAATAATAACTCTATAGCCTGGAGAAGCTAAATTAGCTGTTCTTTAGGTATGAATGTTCGATACTTGAGAACTATGTGCAACCTTTGACTGTTTGTTACAATAAAATATTTTGATTTATGCGTTTGTGTTTGATGTATGTAGTGTCTAATATTGAATAAAAAGACTTTGACATTACAGGACATTCTTAGGCTGCATGGACTCCTGAGATTGACCTACACAATAATAGAAACCTTGAAAAAAAAAAAAAAAACATCAAAACGTTATTATTGTTGTCATTGACATTGTTTTAAATAAACACCATTTTCTTTTATCATCAAAGACATAACATTTGAAAATCCGGTCATGGAAAGATTCCAAGCTTGTGTTAACAGCTGAGTCACTCAGTGACCTGGGGCATAAACAGCAGTAAAGCCAAGGAGAGTCATGATCATAACGCGTTATTCACATAGTGACAGAGAGATACTAACATAGTGATACATGCAATGCTGACTGAGACATGATGGTTATGTCCACAGATAGCAATGGGAATAGTTTAAACGCAGCCTACGTTCACAGCGAGCCGATTGGAATTGGTTTGTTAAGAGTTTTAATGACTTTGACCCTCAGGGGGATTTCAGGCTCCGGTCAGAAACCTGGATGTGGTATTTTCTTTTAGAATAGCGTCCTCTGCTGTTCACTGGTGGGAACGGCGACTTCCACAGGCGATTCAACTGAGGTGGACAATTTTAATATTGTTAATTAGGGTTTTCTTGCACAACCTATTGTACTCTCACATATATTATTATTGCTCTATTATTATTATGATTCCTCCGTCAGCCACACTCATTTTTGTCCACTTGAGACCAAAGGCGGCGCTACAGGCCACGGCCCAATTTGACCATTTGTGTCCTTTTTTAAAGTGATGTCATTTGTACACCTTTTGTCCTAGAATCCTGAAATTCATTACAGATGCCTTATTTGTCACGGTGAACAAAAAAGTCAGCACAACCTATAGTGGCAAACCCATACATAAATGTATCTTCTTTTTTTCGCTACTTTTGCCCAATCTTCCCCATAATTTGCAGTTATCATCGTCAGAAGAACCCTCACAAAATGTATCAATATGATTTTTGATTTTCATAATTGTTTGTCCGCTACAGCCAATGGGGCGCTACAGGCCACACCCCAATATGCCTTTTTAAAAGTGATGCCATTTGTATCTCTTTCGTCCTAGAATCCTGAAATTCATTCCATGTGCCTCATTTCTCACGACGAACAAAAAAGGTTCAGCAACTCATTATGGCAAATCTTTAGATTTTTCTGTACAATATAAATTTATGAAACGTGTTTTTTCGCTACTGCTTCTACAATCCAATTGTCCCCATTTTTGTCGGGTAACATCGTCAGACCAAGCCTCATAAAAAAAAAGAAAAAAAATGAAAAAAAAATGAAAACAGCCAATCAACAAATCTTTGAGAAATCAACGCCAAACTTGATATGCCACCAACAACACACTACAATATACAGTATACAGCCCTATTCAATAGCAATACAAAATTATTATTTTTATATGTATATATATATAGGTTTGGATCATTGATGAGTACTTGAATGCATTGCTACAAAGCATTCTTGCATTTGTATTATTATGTGATATTGAATTTTAGTCCAAAGATTATCAAGTCTTGTTTATATATCACTGTATGGGCAGCCTCAAGCACACCCCCGTTCACAGTGAGCCGATTGGAATTGGTTTACATTTACATTTTACATTTATTCATTTAGCAGACACTTTTATCCAAAGCGACTTAATTTGTTTAAAAGTTTGTTATGCGTCTTAAGGGATGAACATGGCCATGTCTGAAATCACTCCCTAACCACTATAGTGTACTGCATGTATCCCACAATTCACCACGAAAAGTTGTGAACATCCGATGGTCACTAACCAAAGCAATATATCCCATCATGCATTGCCAGAAGTTCTCTGGGCACAGAAAGGAACGACATTAATATGTACATAGTTTAGTTAGATACATGACTGTTATGCTCTTTCTTTATACACATTTAAAGTAAAAACTGGCTCAACTTACCCCATCCTCCCCTACTGAGTGATGTCTACACACTGCTGTAATGTAGTTGACACTGGGTTATTCTCTCTTCATCCCACAATATAATTGACCAAATTGCAGTTCTAAAATACATCACAGAAACTCCAGACAACTTTATTTTTGTATTTTTATTGATAGTATTTAATTTTATTATAGTCTTTGAAGAAATATCATCTACTAACAGTGATAAGATACAATTTTTGTCCTTCTGTAGATTTTCAGAACTCAGACAGTAGTCAGTCAGAATGTATACTCTTTAAATATAGTCCACTACAAAGTATTTGAAACATCTTACATACACACAATGCAGTCTAACTGAACAGCAGAATCAATTTGAAACAGAAAGAAACATTCAGTCTCCACAGAAAGCAATTCATCAGTACAATTCATGTGTGTCTGACCTTCAGATATCTTAACAGTTAAATAGTAAAGCAGTATCTTATTTTGATAGCATTGCACAAACCGGAAATGCTAAAGAGTTGTGGTTCACCAGCTCTTCCTCTGCCCGTCTTTACAACATGCAAGGTTTTTTTGGTTTACAACTTTGTAGGTGACAATTATCTCAAAATGGAGATAGCGACTTCAGACGAGTGCTTTCTGAGACAAAGTAGTGCCCAACTTGAAAATGTATGACATCTGGAATGTTCATGTATCGACAGAGAACAAAATAATGGCTAAAATGACATTCCTGTATACATTTCACTGCTACCAGAACAAGCACAGGAGTGTAGAGCGATTCATCCATTTAGTCAAACCTCGGTTGTGTGCCAACTGAACAAAAGATATCTGTTGTACAAAAGGGAGTCGTTTTTTCACAAGTGTCGATTTATGTGCGTGTATGTGTGAAAAAGTGTTAAAGTTGGGGAGTTGGACGAAGGGTACAGGACACCCCTTGGCGATTACTATGAGAGATATCAGTATTAGCCCACCGCAAGTAGGAGTTCGAGCCAAGACGTCAAAAATGGCAACCACAGTCAGTCAGGGACCGATGTGGCAGCACTCCTCACAGACTGTCGCCTGAGGCGTCCAGAGGATCAGCAGAGTAACCCCGCTGTTTAGCTTAGGCCATCCTGTCAGTAGGAGCCACCTCACCTATCCAGACCTCACAGCTCTGATATCAGACCCCACCCAGTGTGTCTAAACACTGACCACTCTCCATAACGAGTTCAGACGGGGTCTTTCCTGAGAGACTACGGGTCTGTATGCTGAAAGGCCTGTTGAGATGCAGAGCTCTGAGGTAAGAGGTGGGGCTGGTGGGGGAGGACAGGATGGCCAGCTAAACTAGCAGGGTTTAACCTCAGCAGCCTGCCTGGGTGATGTCACCACCAGAACTCTTGGTCACCTCCATGGTGGTGAAGATCTGAAGGAGGAGAGATCGGCTGGTTAGGGTGAGCAGATGTTCCAACTCAAACTACGGACACTACAGCTGGTGCTCATGTTTATAGTTTCCTTCTGAAAGATGCTGAGGGTTGTTATTTAGAGCTGTGGTTAAATAAAATGAGTGAAACACTGTCACACTCTCAATCACAATCAAACACAGGCGTATTTTCCAGGCTATTAGCCGCGACTTAATTCTTTCGCTTTGAACCCTGCACCCAAAACAAGGATGCAGCTAATCTATAGATTCTTCATGTGACAACGTCATCGACAACTGCGGTTAATAGACAAGTGCGGCCTGTTTATGAAATAAATTACAAATAATTCTATCTAAATTTAGTTGGTGCAGCTTTAATACAGGAGCGCTCAATAGCCTGGGTAATAAGGTGTGCTTTGTGGGGAAGGTGCACTCAATAGCCTGGGTAATAAGGTGTGCTTTGTGGGGAAGGTGCACTCAATAGCCTGGGTAATAAGGTGTGCTTTGTGGGGAAGGTGCACTCAATAGCCTGGGTAATAAGGTGTGCTTTGTGGGGAAGGTGCACTCAATAGCCTGGGTAATAAGGTGTGCTTTGTGGGGAAGGTGCACTCAATAGCCTGGGTAATAAGGTGTGGTGCTCTGTAAGGTGTCACAGGGTACCTCTGCACAGGTGGGGTGGATGCCGATGGTGTTGTCCAGCTGCTCTTTGGTCATGCCACACTTCATGGCTGCTCCGTAACCCTGGGTCACCTCACCAGCATTAGGACCAAGATAGTGGAACCCAACCACACGGTCCTGTGATGGATACAGGGAGGCAGGTGGCTCAGCGGTTAAGGAATCAGGCTAGTAATCAGAACCGTTAGCGATTCGGTTCGTTTCCAAACAGGACAAAATGGCGTTGTGTCCTTGGGCAAGGCACTTCACCCTACTGTCCTCAGGGGGGAATGTCCCTGTACTTACTGTAAGTCACTCTGGATAAGAGCGTCTGATAAGTGACTAAATGTAATATGTAATATTTTATGTCTGCTGTTACCATGTAATGGCACAAAATAGAAAGTGTGTCAACAATAGACACATAGATACATTTTAGATGCAAACTTTCAAATATTCAACTTGAGATGAGGATCTTACGTTGTCCAATTTATTGCAGACGATCTTAGAGTAACACTTGTTGTTGTCTCTGTTAGGGACAGTGAACTCCAGAGGCCAAAACAAACTGTGGTAAACCTGCACACGCAAGAGTGGAAAACACTGTTACAACACGCCAAATACACGCAAAGAACCATCACGCCAAAATACATGCAAAGAACCCGAAAATTTAATATCTTATCTACTACATTGTCTTTCTTCTACATTTAGAAACATTTACAATCTGCCTAACTTTGACAGCAAAAAATAAAAAAATGACACAAAAGTAAAGAAGGTTAGTTAACTGATCAGGAAGATAATGACCCAGGATGGAGTCTGCTGGGGAACAGCAGGTGTGTCTCTCTCACCTCGATGTTGTCTTGTCCGTAGATCTCGATCGCCCTCTCCTCAGACAGGCCACAGGCCCCATACTCTAGTGGGGTGAACACTGTGGTGGGCACATTGATGTAATCACACTGGAACACAACACACAGAGCTGGAGTCACAAGCCATCAGGCCTACAGGAACCAAGCAGCAAGCAGCTCAACAGGAAGATAAGTGAAATAGTCTATGATAGGGGTCCCCAACCCTGGTCCTCAGGGGCCACTGTCTTGAAGGTTTTAGATGTTCCCCAGCTCCAGCACACCTGATTCTAAAGAAGGCTCATTATGAGGCTTCCACAGAGCTTGATAACGACCCTTCATTAGAATCCTTCATCGTTAGAGCAGGGGAACGTCTAAATTCTTCAGGACAGTGGCTCTGGAGGACCAGGGCTGGACACTTCTGCTCTATGCCAAGTGCCCCCGGCTTCAGAAACATCAGTAATATTGTAGCAGTCCAGAGCAGGCAGAGGGGCTGAGCTGACCTTGAGTGTTCCTCCAGCGAACAGGCGTCGTGCCAGCAGCTTGCCAGCCTGGATGGCCACAGGCGTCAGCTCCCACTTGGCCTCCAGGATGTCTCCGATGGCGTAGATGTGAGGCACGTTGGTCTGCTCCTCGTCATTCACCGGAACCTTCCCATTCCTGGTCAAGTCAGGGGGAGAGAAAAACACAACAACTGTTAGCATGACCGATACTTTAACAGGATCGTTCCAGTGTGTGTGTTTGTGCATGAGTGAAACTCTGTCAGGGTTCATGACCCCGAGTACCAGACAAAGTTGCTACCCACTGTTACTGTGCCACCCAAGCTGAAGGAGAATTACTGGAGTAAACTTGGTTGTAGCTTGTTTAGCTGAATGCATGATGAGTTCACTTTTTGACCTCAGATAATAATGACTCCCACAGTGTGAACACTATACCACTCCTATCTCCCTTAACAGATGGAAAACTAAAGGCTTTTTTCATTGTAATTTTTCATATAAATTATCATTATCAAACGTATCATTTCACGACAAAACGATAAGCGTTTGAACTAAACTAAAACGCTGGTTCCTAATGAGATAGCATTAGCAAAACAAGTAGCCTGTTTTGGCACACTGAAAGCTAAGTATGTGGGCCCAGTGGAAGTCTAAGTGGGGCGTCTTATGACTCAGGCATGACCTGCACAGGATCGCTTAATCCTGCCTCATACCTGCTTAATCCCTGACCAACCCCTGTTAGAGACACACTCCCTTTCGTTGTATCTCTCTTTGTGTGTCTCTCTCTGTATCTCTCTCTTTATTTGTGTCTGGATAGGAGCGTATGCTAACATGACACCCTGTATCAGCTCTCTCCAGCAGTCTTTACCCAGATCAGGTCATTACTCCCAGCTCCAGCGTGGCTCTCTACCAATTACTGTGCTGGCACTAATGGGCCGATCAGCAGGAGGCGGGGAAATGTGTGGCCCTGGAGGAAGAACAGAGCAGCCTTCTACTGCATAGCAGGCCAGGTGCATCATGGGAGGACCCTGCTGGAGGTGCAGCAACTGACTCTCTCTGACAGGATGCTGATGCAAGAAGCGGTGTGTGTGTGTGTGTGTCTCTGTGCGCGCGCACGCACACACAGTGGTGGGTTATGTATTCAGCATATTTGCTGAATCACCATGACTCGAGCCTTAAAGGTACAGTCACACACAGGAATCCCCCCCACCCTAGTTTACACTGAGTCATTCAGCACTCTTATCCAGAGTGACTTACAGCAAACACAGGGACATTCCTGCCTTGTGAAAAACAGAGAGATAAGGTAAGGTAAGGCCTTACTTGGGGTTGACGTGGACCCCTGCTTTGTCCAGGCCGATCTTATCTGTGCATGCATCACGCCCCACCGCTATCAAAACCTACGAGAGGAACACACACAAAGTACCCAGAAGTCAGATACTGCTACTAATTTCTTAGTAGGAAATACATTTTCCAGGAAGCTGTTGCCTTGGGGGGGGGGGGGGGGGGAACGACATCACTTACTGTGTTGTACTCCCCCTCGATAACCTCATCACTTTCTGTTGATTTGGCAGTTACTTTCAGTCTCCCTGGGGTGCCTGCCTCTATCTCCTCCACCTGACACACACACACACACACACAGTATACTTTAAGTTATCAAGAGATTGTCTTAAGGAATAAATATATCTAAGAATTGTGGAGAATGTTCCAGTCATTACAGGGTTAAATGGCTGGATGTAAACCTCTCACCTTGACAGGGACATATTTCCGGAGGAACTTGACCCCGTGCTCCTCCATGTGCTCCCCAGCACGGTTAGCCATGTCCTGGTCAAAGCCCCTTAACAAGATGGACCGTACCAAGATGGTGACATCCAGCCCCAGGCCAGCCAGGAAGCCCCCGCACTCCAGCGCCACATAGGACGCCCCGATGACCAGGGTCTTCCCAGGGCAGTAAGGCAGGGAGAACAGGTCATCACTGGCAGGGAAGAGACACAAGCACATGTTAAAGAACATCATATGAACAGTACACAGGTGGAAAGGTTCAAAACTTGAAAAACTAAGTACATTAAAAGTTTTTCAGGGATTTAAAATAATTTCCTGACTCCTTTCTTGACACGTCTGTCCAGTACCACTGCTCTCACCACACGCATCACGCACTGCGTGTGGGGCACCACATATATGTTCTATGTTTGCTCCTTTCTGCCAAAGTGAATTCTGTGTTTGTATATCTTGCATAGCGATTAAAATAGATTCTGATTCTGATCAGGGGGGCACCAAAGTGGTGAGGGGGGGGGGGGGGGGGGGCACCAAAATGCATTACAAAAAATCAATAATAGGAAATATGTGTGTGATAGAAACCTGGTGATGCAGTATTCCTTGTCTCCAGGGATCCCCAGGTAACGAGGTCTCTCTCCTGTGGCGATAATGAAGCGTGCTCCAGTGTGGAAGGTCTCCTTCCCTCTCTTATTGGTCGCCTACACAGCAAGGTCAGGCCAAGGTTACATGCACACTAAAGACATACGCTTAGAAACAGAGTTCCTATCAACAATATAGTTCTTGTAGTATACAACAACAACAACAACAACAACAACAACAACAACAACTACATTACAGAGAGAAACACTTTGTGAACACACAGCATATTGTTAAAATGCCTCAGAAGTCGCAGCAGCACTTCTCCACTCACCTTGATCTTGTGTGGTTCGATGAATTCAGCGTAGGAGTTTGCGTAGTCGACCTTCTTGTCCCTCAGTGCCACCCTGTAGCCCCAGTTCAGGGAGCCGATATAGTTGTTTATAGAAGTCTTCATGGTCTCCCAGTTGTGCTTCACTGGAACAACAGGGGTCTCATCATTAACTGGGGGAGGGAGGTGGCTAAGCGGTTAGGGAATCAGGCTGCTAGTCAGAAGGTTGCCGGATCAATTCCTGACCGGGCAGGATTACGTTGTGTCCTTGGGCAAAAATGTTATAATAACCCCCTCCTTAACCACTGTTTAACCCTGGATGTTATAATAACCCCCTCCTTAACCACTGTTTAACCCTGGATGTTATAATAACCCCTCCTTAACCACTGTTTAACCCTGGATGTTATAATAACCCCCTCCAACCCTGGATGTTATAATAACTCCTCCTTAACCACTGTTTAACCCTGGATGTTATAATAACTCCTCCTTAAGCACTGTTTAACCCTGGATGTTATAATAACCCCTCCTTAAGCACTGTTTAACCCTGGATGTTATAATAACCCCTCCTTAAGCACTGTTTAACCCTGGATGTTATAATAACCCCTCCTTAAGCACTGTTTAACCCTGGATGTTATAATAACCCCTCCTTAAGCACTGTTTAACCCTGGATGTTATAATAACCCCTCCTTAAGCACTGTTTAACCCTGGATGTTATAATAACCCCTCCTTAAGCACTGTTTAACCCTGGATGTTATAATAACCCCTCCTTAAGCACTGTTTAACCCTGGATGTTATAATAACCCCTCCTTAAGCACTGTTTAACCCTGGATGTTATAATAACCCCTCCTTAACCACTGTTTAACCCTGGATGTTATAATAACCCCTCCTTAAGTACTGTTTAACCCTGGATGTTATAATAACCCCTCCTTAAGTACTGTTTAACCCTGGATGTTATAATAACCCCTCCTTAAGCACTGTTTAACCCTGGATGTTATAATAACCCCTCCTTAAGCACCTTTACTCACCGAGCTCATCGTACTCCCAGCCAAACTTGCGAGCGTCTTTCATGGCTGTTCCTAGCAGTGCTGTTTGGTGCATCAGCTTCTTGGGAATACAGCCCACATTCACACACGTACCCCCCAAACCTGGGCATAACACACACACACACACACACACATACAGCAAATCAAATGTATAGATTAGACTTCAGCACATGATTAGAAAATACAACATTAATGAGGTTCAAGCACAAACTTCCTGCTTTCACACAAGTCAATTGACATCACCTGAATAGTGGATTAAGATGAAATCCCAGCGCTTTGTGACAGTCTGAGTTTTACAGTCTGTGTTAACATGAACAGGAAATGTGTGTCTGCATGTCTATATGTGTCTGATACTGGACTAACACAGTTGTTAGTAGTAGACAGTGAAGGGTGTTCTTATTTAGATTCTCTGCTCTGGAAGAGATTGGTGTTGTCTTGGTGTCAAGGGCTGAATACAAAACAATGGCTCCATAAATCCATATTGACTTGATTTAACTGGGTAATGTTTCTGTCTGTACCACACATCATACTGACCCCAGGTATTTCCTTTGGGTGTTGGCACCACATAGTCCAGCACCATGACCTTCTTCCCAAGGATAGCAGCCTCCTGTAAAACAAGCAGAGCAGGGGTCAGGTGGCTGAGCACTTAGGTTCAGAAGTACCTGGTTCAAACCCCGGCTGTGTCAACATGATGTTGTGTCCTTGGGCAAGGCACTTCACCCTACTTAGCTGAGGGGGAATGTCCCTGTACTTGCTGTAAGTCACTCTGGATAAGAGTGTCTGCTAACTCATTAAAATGTAAGCTTAGCCACAGAGAAGCCATTCACACTACACAACCCAAAGTGACCATGATACTACGTAATCACACAAAAATATTAAATATGTATTACTTTGTAATGGTTGTGATTAAAGATGCCCTTTCTTAAAGACACCAACACATGACTAAAACAAGCTGTGCGAGTCATCAGTTTCACTACCAATGCATGTGCGAAAGAGAGTGTTGCTCTTTGACCTTTGAGCAGGCCAGGCCCCCGGACCCTCCCCCGATGACGATGAGGTCGTACTCATACACCTCAGCCTCCCCGCAGAGCAGCTGCTGCAGCACACCATTCCTGTGGGCCTGAGGGGAACACAGCAGGGCACAGTTACTATTCATGTACCATAGGTGGAATATTACTGTCACTGGCAGGATGCCTATTCATGTACCATAGGTGGAATATTACTGTCACTGGCAGGATGCCTATTCATGTACCATAGGTGGAATATTACTGTCACTGCCAGGATGCCTATTCATGTACCATAGGTGGAATATTACTGTCACTGCCAGGATGCCTATTCATGTACCATGGGTGGAATATTACTGTCACTGCCAGGATGCCTATTCATGTACCATAGGTGGAATATTACTGTCACTGCCAGGATGCCTATTCATGTACCATAGGTGGAATATTACTGTCACTGCCAGGATGCCTATTCATGTACCATGGGTGGAATATTACTGTCACTGGCAGGATGCCTACCTGCATGGTGTTGTCACATCCTCCGATGTGAGTCTTGTTGATGAAGACGTTGGGGACAGTCTTCTGCCCTGTCATCTCCACCAGCAGAGCCTGGTAGTCAGAACCCTCATCTGGAAGGATGTTAGAATGAAGATGTTGTGAGAGGAGATGTGAACTCTTAAGTCATGCATCCCAAACTTAACATTGTACTGCCAGGTGTCAACATGATGTTGTGTCCTTGGGTAAGGCACTTCACCCTACTTGCCTCAGAGGGGAATGTCCCTGTACTTGCTGTAAGTCACTCTGTATAAGAGCGTCTGCCAAATGACTACATGTAAATGTAGATAAAAGCATCCAAAAACAGCATGTCATGGAACCTTTAACATTGTCTTCCTGAAATAAGCAAGGCCTTCCCTGAATAACCTGTTGCCTGGATTCAAGCAAACACATTTACGTTTACAAATACTGCTCTAAAACCTCTGTATACCGGTGCCTTTCCAGATGGGTGTTTCCTATTCTACAAGCACTAATGCACCCCCCTCCGATCAGAGATGCACCCCCCTCCGATCAGAGATGCACCCCCCTCCGATCAGAGATGCACCCCCCTCCGATCAGAGATGCACCCCCCTCCGATCAGAGATGCACCCCCCTCCGATCAGAGATGCACCCCCCTCCGATCAGAGATGCACCCCCCTCCGATCAGAGATGCACCCCCCTCCGATCAGAGATGCACCCCCCTCCGATCAGAGATGCAGCCCCCTCCGATCAGAGATGCAGCCCCCTCCGATCAGAGATGCAGCCCCCTCCGATCAGAGATGCACCCCCCTCCGATCAGAGATGCACCCCCCTCCGATCAGAGATGCACCCCCCTCCGATCAGAGATGCACCCCCCTCCGATCAGAGATGCAGCCCCCTCCGATCAGAGATGAAGCCCCCTCCGATCAGAGATGAAGCCCCCTCCGATCAGAGATGAAGCCCCCTCCGATCAGAGATGAAGCCCCCTCCGATCAGAGATGAAGCCCCCTCCGATCAGAGATGAAGCCCCCTCCGATCAGAGATGAAGCCCCCTCCGATCAGAGATGAAGCCCCCTCCGATCAGAGATGCACCCCTCCGATCAGAGATGAAGCCCCCTCTAATCAGAGATGAAGCCCCCTCCGATCAGAGATGAAGCCCCCTCCGATCAGACGCAGGCCTTTGAACTCAGCCCTGATAATGAGCCAGGTGGGCCCTCTGTAGTCAGGAGGACGCAGGTTTCAAAAACATCACTTCAAATGTAAATCTCTCTGACCAAAGAACAATGTTCCTCACTTTGCCTCAGTCCATTAAATTGTCATAGGTAAGATACAGTCCCAAAGATTGTAGGTGACTATTACTGTCAACAAATGAGTTATTCAGTAAACCCATTTTAGTTTTTGGTATCGAAAATGTTTTGAGTACCATGTAATATATAGTAATATACAGACTAATTACATTTTTGCACTGTCACAAAACTGCATGTTGACCAATTTGCATGTCAACATGCAGCTTACAAAACAACAATTTCATAAACTACCTTGCACAACATTAAGGCTGTGATTAGCAACTTCCCAAGCTGTAACAAGTTGAATTCCTCAGTTCTACATGCTGACTCATCCAGCAGGTGTTGGCAGTGTAGGACCTGGATCAGAGCAGCTTCCCTATCAGATCCAGCTCCACTACATCTTAACCATCAGATCCTATCAGATCCAGCTCCACCACATCTTACCTATCAGTTCCAGCTCCACATTTTACCTATCAGATCCAGCTCCTCCACATTTTACCTATCAGATCCAGCTCCACCACATCTTACCTATTAGATCCAGCTCCGCCACATTTTACCCATCAGATCCAGCTCCACCACATCTTACCTATAAGATCCAGCTCCACCACATTGCACTTCACATTCAGCTCCTTGAAAAGATCCTTAACCTGAAATGCAAAGTACTACAAGTTAGATGGGGTGTCTCTTAACGTGGAACAAACATATTTTGACCTAAAGAAATGCTAACATTAGTAGTCTCTGTCAGCCAGGTTATACCAGGTTAAAACGTAAAAAGTTAGTTAACTTAGAGTTTAATAAATGAACACTAGAAGGCTAGTTGTCACCATTTATTCGACACAGCTTTAAAGCTATGAATACATCATTTGGTACCAAATATCATCTATATTTAACCTTATTAGCTACAAGCTACCAGAAATCAACTAAGGCTACAAGCTAGCTAGCCAGCCACCACATCAACTAACTAGTTTTCGGCTAAAACAAGTAGACTAGCTGGGCTATAATTTAAATAAAATGTTTAAGAGCAGATGCTAATCCCATGTGATACACTGATATTTATATATTTATGCTACTTTAGACTAAATAAATAATCAATATATTCAGAGCTAAGCTAGCTTCTGATCCAAGTGTAGCCATGACGACCACATGAGCGGGAGAAAGTGCCGGTTCTGCTAACTCTAACTAACATAACTTATCTTATATATGATCACTTATCTTTGACATCTTACCTTCACACAATAAGGACAGAAGCTTTTACTAAAGACCAGAACTTGATTTGAATCGATCAGCTCCTGTATTCTGCTTTTCAGTTCATTCCGTCCGCTATCATTGTCGACAGGAGGCATTTTGACAAGTTATTTCCTTTTCAGTCTCTAATGACGGCGAATTTAAAGTGGAATAAATAACCTGGATTAAAGCCCCACAAATCTTATATGCTGCTAGTTAAAACGCCTATTTCGTAGAAACAAAAACGACCTGACTTCGACAGTAAAAACTCTACACTGTGGACCAGTGAACCTTGAGCTGATCTGAGCTCCGCCCCGGGGAGCTGCGCATTTGTCAGTGTGTTTCCAACACACCCCGGCTCTCTGAGATCATCAGACATGTCAAGAACATTTTAATGACATATAAATAAAAAAACGTCATGTCACAATATTGTACTTTGGTATAGATACAAATCTATACTATAAGATTACGGTTATAAAATGTAACTTATTCCTAAATTTAACAGTTAACCAAAGGGTCACATGTTATCATCCACCCAACCACTCAATGGAGAACTGACGAAGAGTAGGACATATGCCTCATATAGGATGAAGATGTCATTTGGTGAGAAGCAACATAATATTTATACCTATCGATTAGTAACTTTATTTCGTTGCGGCTGTATGTCTTATTTAAGAAATGAACGGAAAACCCGTCGTGGACGAGAATTTTTTTGTTTTGGCCCACCACCACACTCCCTCGTCGGAGGACAACTTAATTTTTTATTCAATTTATATACAAGTAGTGAATCGTCGTGGACGATAATGAGGGAAGTCCGGTCTCTAAAAGGAGTCCCGGCCATGTGGGGTGACCCGGGATGAGGGTGTCCTTACTGGGGATCATTGGGGTGTGGTGATCCGTGATGAGTGTGTCCTTACTGGGGATCATTGGGGTGTGGTGATCCGTGATGAGTGTGTCCTTACTGGGGATCATTGGGGTATGGTGATCCGTGATGAGTGTGTCCTTACTGGGGATCATTGGGGTGTGGTGATCCGTGATGAGCGTGTCCTTACTGGGGATCACTGGGGTGTGGTGATCCGTGATGAGATGTCCTTACTGGGGATCACTGGGGTGTGGTGATCCGTGATGAGATGTCCTTACTGGGGATCATTGGCTCTCTAGAGGAGTTTTATACAGTCATCTAATGTACATAAAAATACGACTCTTGAAATACGATGAAAAACATCTATTATGGTATGCCTATGACAGCAAAGGGTTGAATACAGACACTGAATAAAATGTAATTTATTGCAAACTTTCAGGTTAGAAAAGTTATATTATGTATCTTCAAATTTTAAGAGGTCATCAAAACACTTATAAGTGCCATATCTTCAAATACATTTTTTGGTTAAAGTCTTTATTGACTGAGAATGATATTGAATCCTAATTTAATACAAGCAATGATCAATATGGTGCACCATAACCCCCCCTAAAATAAAATGAATCACCAAACTTCAATAAATAAAAACAGCAAATTCTTACATGTATCCATGACATACTGTTGTTGGGAATGCTTCCATGGGGTCTCAAATAGGACCCAACAGTGAATCTCTCATTCAGTACCAAACGCACTGCTCAAAATACTGGTCCCAAAAGTGTATCAATTCACCCTAATAAATTATGTGGGGAAAATTATGAAGACATGAATTTACACATACTTTCAAACATAGAGAACAAAATTTAAAAATAAAGAATTCACAATATGGTCCAATACCACATTACCCTATCTGAAGGGAAGGTCCTTTGTGATACAACTGAGACCTAGCTTGACATGGAGCCACACTTATAAGGTATAACTTATATTTCCCCAATGATCTCAAATAGAACAGAAGCAAGTCGACTTAACTGATATATCTCTGTGTGGAACTGGAGCCCTAAACATTGTTTCGTTTTAATCTTGATAAACCACTTATTTACTTTCAAACCATGGAAGTATTACTCCACCGTAGCTGTGGCTACAGCAGGTATTGACAAATGTGGGAAACAGACTAATAAGAGTCAGCGATGGGAGGGGATGCGAGTACAATTTCATTGTTTGAGGACTTTGTCACCTGCTTGAAAGCAAACCAGGTGTCCTCCCATAGTCTCTCGTCTCAGTATCCTGTCGGGAAATGTGGGGGGGATTGCGGGGGTATCTCCCTGCAATAGTTCCTCTGGATGTTCTGGTGTTGCCTTCATATTTAGTCTCAATATACCCCCCCCCAAGTAGAGCACGCCCACTCACTTAAGCACTTTCCACACTCTGTGGCTTAAATCACAGACCTCCCCATCCACCTAACCCCCAATTGTCATTCCCCTAGTTGTTCCTTCCCATTTCTCCACTTCTCTCTGCTAGGCGTTGATAGCCCTCCAGCGGTCGCTGTCAATGCTGTTGATGCTACCGGCCCCATAGGGCCCCGAGGCCACGTCATCCAGGTAGGCCCCAGAGTCAGACCCATCAATCTGGGTGCTGGAGTAAAAAGACCCCTGCTCCACTTCCTTGCGTCCGAGGCTGGAGGATGTGGTGGGGGGCAGGTGAACATCCGTGTCATCAGGCTCATCCACCTGGGACTTGTAGGAGAAGAGGATCTTTGGCTCCGAGCTGAAGGGGGGGGGGGAGAAAACCTGAGTGTGCTGTACACAGTGTTTGGGTTTTTTCATGAATTATATTATAATCGCAATTCAAAGGACACAGCATGTTAGATATGGTATAATAAGTGTACCATAATAATATGGTATAATTTTTTTTACATACATACCCAAAGAAGCCCTTGAGAAAAGTGACATAGATGAGAGGAGCGAAGACTGAGAAGTAGAGGAAGGTGGTGACATCCACACAGCTGTTTTAAATCAACATAAATCACCATCAGCCAGGTCTACACAGTTACTGTGACTCAGATGTAGAAAAAACAAACATTGGGGCCATTTCCAAGGTTGCATCAGGAAATGCAGCCCAGGTTAACACTTCAGGAGATCTAAATGACTGTAATCCTATCAAATGGAGGCTACTTCAGGCAATAAAAACCTCTGAACAACACACACACACACTCACCAAAGTCCCTCTATTATGTCAGCACAGAGCAGGGCACTGCCCAGGCCCTGCACCAGGTTCAGTACAGACAGGATGGCTGCATGCACATAGAAACTCTTCTTAGCTGGGAAAAAGGAAGTAAACAGTTAGGGGGAGAAATGTGTTAACTACACTAAGTTTCCAACAAGGCAGATGATGTAATTGTCTATTGCAAAACATTTTTATCTCTTCAACCATTTATCCAACCGGTGTATTTTTGGAGACCTCACTAGAGTAGGATGCTCTATACACAATGAATCAATTGCCCCAGCTGCAAAGCACACCTTACAATTACCCCAGAAGTTATACCCTCTGCATATAAATGTGGGATACCAATAGTGTGCCTTGCTGAGAACAAGCTCACCAAAAATAGCTCCTTTTCATTTGATAAAACACGTCTATTGAAAGTAGAAGCGTTGAGTCATTAGGCCTGCTTACAGGTATGTTGTTTCTGACACTGGAGCACATATATATACTATAAAGCTAGGAAACAGGAAGTCTACAAACTTACAAGGCAGAGATATCCTTTCCTTCATCGGGGTTTTAGGCAGGATGACGATCAGAGTGTACACCTTAATGAGGAAAGATTAGGTTCGAATTTAGCTTTAAACCATTGTAACTGCCCATAATGCTTGTTTCCCACACTGCACAATGAAGCACTGCAATAGGCCACGTACCAAGAAGAAAAAGCAGGAGCTAGCCAACCAGAAGTGACGTCCCCCATGGCCATAGATATTGAAGTCTTCTGCGGAGAGGTGTTGATCTGGGTAGAGGATCTCCAGTGTACCCTGAGCAGGAGGGGGCCCAAGGGCCATCATGGACAATTAAACTAACTGACAGAATTGATTCCGCATCCATCACTTAACATGTCGTCATTTCCCTTGGGTAAAAAGGCACAATTATTTAATTTACCTGTGTAATGGAGTAACCCAGCGCTAGCACAGCAGTGATGGCAAGCACACGCTTTATACTGGACTTGCTCTCCAAGTGACCTGATGGAATAGACAAAAATAATCTTGTTGTTATCATTAACATAACACTGTCGTTTTTTTTTATAACATTAAAAGTTATATTTTCCTTTCTCCAAACAGCCTTGATCAATTCTACCTTAGCAGATGATTACTTCTTAAAGACGGGCCGAGATTTCATATAACTACATACATTAAATGTGAAGCCCTTTGTGACACGGCTTGTAAAAAGGACTACACACATACATTTAGATTTGATTAAATACAGGCAGTTAAAAGCTTTCATCTGTCCAATGCTAATGAACACCACCTACCAAAAGCCAGTCCCAGGATGATAACACTGAGCTCAATAGTCAGCAAGAAAAAGCGAGTGATCTCCCACAGCACCTGATGAAGGGATCAGATTGACAATGTGTTATTCAAGAACCCATCTAGAGATAAGTAAAGGACGCAATCATGTCAAATCATTTCCAAACAATACAATGGCATCATGCAGTTGGACAGCGTTACATTCATAACGCAAATAGCCTCAACAGATGTCGTTCTTCTTGTCTAGTAGCAGTGTCCTCATGCTGTCCTCATGATGTCTCACCTTGTCTATGATGGTGGCAGCGTTAGAAGCACTGACGGTCATGGACACGATCGCTCGGGTGATTCCCACAGCAGCGACCACAAACACCTCAGGGGGGAAACACATAGGAAGAAAGAGCCGTGACGAACACTAACTACAGACACTATATCATAATCAGTTTTCATTCACCATGGAAGCTGCACAAACACAGCATTTACTGTGGCAGGATGGAGCAAACGATGAACATATACAGGATTTAAATATATAAACATACTTAAATATCAGTCCCCAAACATTGCAGGTAGTCAGATTATGAAACATACATCGAGTGAAACCAAACAAGTGTCAAAGAGATATGAGGTGAGGATGTAGTTCAGCATACCAGGATATAGAAGGTGATGAAGATGGGACTTGAGGTTAGTCGAATCTTCGCTCTGGCAGAAGGCAGCTTCCACATCAGGAAGATAAAGAAGGCCACATTTGGGACCAGCAGCATGAGATCCCAAAACCGAACTCTATAAGAGATGATGAAGAGCAGATCCGACCCAAACCTTATCACACCATGGCATTACACAGATCCGACCCAAACCTTATCACACGATGGCATTACACAGGGGTAAGGGGGGAGAATTTGGACCATGAGTTTGGACCTACTGTAAAGGTTCTGTCGATGTAAAAGACAGCATCCACTGTTTATAGGACTAACTTAACCAAGACAGGGTTGTTCAATAATGTTTTCACAATGGAGCCTCTGCTTCAAGCCAAGGAGCGATGAATGAAGGAATGTCTTGAATGTAGTTTAATAGGAAGTGGGAGGGGACAACTACATCCGCTAACCTCCGTTTGATTGGACATTTGTGTCCTGTTATTGTTGGTAGAGGAAATCTAGCTCACTAGAAACATCCAATCTCAAATGTATTATCGTTATCTTGGGAGATTTTACTGTGAAAACTATCAAGGTTGTTTCATGGCTGTACCTCTCGCTTGTGGATTTAAAACATAACTTGTAAACTTATAACCTAACCTATACTAGACACAAACAGGTCCAACACTTCAAGGACATATACCTCGAGTCCCCAATGTCTTCGTAAAGGACTTGTAGACATTTGTGAGGTTTGCTGATGTTGGTCTCTGAGTTTGGCTGCCAGGTAGGAAACACAGAAGTGTTGTCCTCAGGTGTGGGGAACACACTGCTGTTGTACTGGGCAAACCTGACCACTGCAGTCACTGCTGTGTCAAGCATAGTGTCTGGACCTGGTGGAAAAACACAGCAAACAGCAGGAAGGTGAATCACACGCTTCATGCATACCTAGAGATAAGAAGATTAGATCAGACTCAACTTTATTGTCATGACATATGTATAAATACAAGGAAACGAAATAGAGTTTAGCATCCAGTTATATACAGATAATAAGAACATAAAAGGTTAATTAAAGTACATTTAGATAAGAATGCACATGACTAAGCAATTTTGGGGGGTGGCGGGGGTGGGGGGTGGTGATGGGGGGGTGGGGGGTACCACAGTTGGACTCTGACTACAGCCATGTTGACTTTTCACAGATTGACTAATATTTGACAGCACTAAGCAGTGCTCTGACTGTGTGAGGCAGTGGGACAGATTCTGGATCTGATACAAGCAGATACAACAGAACATGGGGCACTGGGACAGATCCTGGATCTGATACAAGCAGATACAGCAGAACATGGGGCACTGGGACAGATCCTGGATCTGATACAAGCAGATATAGCAGAACATGGGGCACTGGGACAGATCCTGGATCTGATACAAGCAGATACAGCAGAACACGGGGCACTGGGACAGATCCTGGATCTGATACAAGCAGATACAGCAGAACACGGGGCACTGGGACAGATCCTGGATCTGATGCAAGCAGATACAGCAGAACACGGGGCACTGGGACAGATCCTGGATCTGATACAAGCAGATACAGCAGAACATGGGGCACTGGGACAGATCCTGGATCTGATACAAGCAGATACAGCAGAACATGGGGCACTGGGACAGATCCCGGATCTGATACAAACAGATACAGCAGAACATTTGATTTGTTGTACAGAAACGTCTTTAAAAAAAATCCAGACCTCCCATTGCAGTGAGCTTTCTTTCTAAGAACAGACTCCATGAATCTAAATAGACTACATCATTGGTTCAACTGTGTTTTGTTGGCACACACACACACTTGGTTTAGGGTCCAGAGGTCACACCCGGGTCACAGGGACAGACCTGGCACGCCACCTCTTGTCTCGTGACTGATACTAGTACAGTCTACTGAGGAAGTTGTCAACCTTAGTGTGGCATGTTTTAACGTTACCATAAATCGTGTTATCTTCGTATTCTACAGAATCAAGGTTTAACAGCAGAACAGCGAGATAAATGACAGACAGTCTTCAATACAGTCTAGTTAGTCTAACGGAGCCCAACTGGAGCTATTTCACCAGGATCAGTGCGATGATAACAGAATAATGAGGCTCAGACTGTATTCATATATATAATCCAGTTCCTTCTCTGTAGCCAGATCCGTTTATATTCACCCACATGCTTCATGAATCAAAACAAACATCATGTCCGCATGAAGCCTCGAGCCACAACATCCATCTTACCGTTCACTCGGGTCTTAATTTCAAAGGAAATTCACGTTAAGGTTCCCAATAATGTCTATAGTTTCGAAGCAGACGGCATAGTAGTATATTTAATATGCTTATTAACTAATAAGAACTAACTAGATCATGTCCAGCAGCTGATCCTCTCTTCTGGTCACATGACAGCTGGACCTGTGGAACGTGACGCGACTTCCTGTTCAACGTGACAGCTTCCGGTTCACCTGGCAAAACGTTTATCATTTAATCAATTAATTCTGATTTAATTTAAACTATTCAAATTCTTCATACCAACAATTCAATTTGAGAGATTTAATTTTTTATATCAACAATTGCATTTACATTTTAGTCACTTAGCAGACTATCTTATCCAGAGAGACTTACATCAAGTACAGGCACATTCCCCCCTGAGGCAAGTAGGGTGAAGTGCCTTGCCTAAGGACACAACGTAATTTAGCACGGCCAGAAATCGAACTGGCAACCTTCTGATTACAAGCCAGATTCCCTTCAAGCCACAGCCAGGACCTGGTCCCTGGGTCTTTACCACCCCCTGCTGGTTCCCTTGTGGTATTACCCTGCCTATCCCCTCCAACCCTGCCCCTCCATCACCTCCTCCTTACCCTGCCTTCAGACCAGCTCTCCACCCGTCACAGGGACTGTGGTAGCATTCAAACCCCTCAAGTATGACTGACAACCATAAAAATACTTAACATCGACTACGCCGATAATCGGCTACATTGATGATCGGTTGAGATCTACTTTTACAGACAAACAAAGCCGTCTGCTAAATGAACAAATGTAGAGTAAACTGTAAAAGGTATGTGTCAGTTTGTGTGTACGGTATCCACGTCCGCTATCCCTGAGTATGCAGGTCACCTGGATTCTACATCCTAAATTGCCTGAAACACCAGCCTGAGTGAGGATCTATACTGAGAACATCAAGCTGTTCCCTCTGCCTGAATGGAATACAGAACACGAACAACACTGAGAGAAAAGAGGAGGAAGCCTCGGCTGATAATGAAAGCAGACAGACGACACGGATGCTGGCTCTCTCAGCAGCTGGCTGTGACAGAGCTCCTCGTTAGCCTAGTCTGTGGGGGAAGTCCGGAACCCAGACCTTCAGGGTTTAGACTCACACGAAGAAAGGGAAGATGCGACTGAGGGAAAATATCTTGTCAAAGAGAATGTCAAAAACAGAGAGGGGGGGGGAGAAAGAGAGAGAGAGAGGGAGGGAGAGAGAGGGAGCGAGAGGGAGAGAGAGAGAGGGAGAGAGAGAGAGCGAGAGGGAGAGAGAGAGAGAAAGAGAGAGAGAAAGGAGAGAGAGAGATGGAGAGAGGGAGAAAGGAAAGAGAAAGAGAGAGAGGGAGAGAGGGAGAAAGGAGAGAGGGAGAAAGGAGAGAGAGATAAAGAGAGAAAGAGAGAGATAAAAGAGAGAGAGAGGGAGAGAGTGAGAGGGAGAAAGGAGAGAGAGGGAGGGCGAGAGAGAGAGGGGAGGCTTGTTAGAGAGGGTGCATGTGTGTGCCTGTGAGTGAAACAGAATTGAGAAGTGAGAAAGAGAGAGAGGGAGAGAGAAAGAGAGGGAGAGAGAGAGAGAAAGAGAGAGAGAGAGAAAGAGAGAAAGAGAGAAAGAGAGAAAGAGAGAAAGAGAGAGGGAGGGAGGGAGGGAGGGAGGGAGGGAGGGAGGGAGGGAGGGAGGGAGGGAGGGAGGGAGGGAGGGAGGGAGGGAGGGAGGGAGGGAGGGGAAGCTTGTTAGAGAGGGTGTATGTGTGTGCCTGGGAGTGAAACAGAATTGAGAAGTGAGAAAGAGAGGCTAAAAGGATGGATTGGAGAAGAGTGTGAAAACTAGGAGAGCAGAGAAATGAGAGATGGCAAGAGATGCATAAAGATGAGCCGAGGTGTTAAAGAAAAAAAGCATGGGTTTCTCTTATTTAGGGTTATCGACATGCTTCTCCCCTCCTGCCTATTTCTCCTTCGCCGGTCTAATTAGTTAGTTAGTTGGTTTATATTAGCCTCCAAACATTCTCCAAACGTAATCAAACATAAATACGCCTTACCCCTGTTCACATCAAACAAGGTCAACAATACTGAAGAAAAACAACAGCTACAAAAGCCACATTTTCGGTATCAAATGATGGAAAAGAGCGTGTACGATAACGCCGCCATCTTTGGTATCTGAAGGTGCCTCTCTAGGGTTTGATCACTAAAGAAGCAGTGATGTGTATCCCAAATCCTTATCTCCTTCATGTGTTCACACAGAGGCACCAGCATGACCACCAAACCAGACGGCACCATCCTTCATCCTCAGTCCTCAGTCTTCATCACTGCATTTGTAAGACATAAACAGGTGTTAACTTAATAAACTGTACATTATCTTATTTTCAAATCTTTCCATCCCAATAGATCAAACTGAGGACTGTTTGTGTGTGTGTGTGTGTGTGTGTGTGTGTGTGTGTGTGTGGAGGGGCTCATGTGTTACTAGCTAGCCAGATGAGGGATTAGCAGACTTCCAGTAAACCCTTTCATCGATGCCAACACACACAGACTGGCACACACTGGCTGAGCTACCTTTCCTTAAGGCCAAACCTTTGGCAGACACACCATAACCACTGTCCAGTTCACCTTTAAACCAGCTGTCGACCCATTTCCTCTCTTCTTTCCCCACTCTGGGTTTTATAATCCGTGGAACCTTAGTCTATTGGTCGAGTTTCCTGGTGTTCAGCAAAGGTTAAGTCGTTAGCACCGTACTTCCACCAAAGCCTGAGCTCTTCTCCTCAGAGGTGCATTAGCATTACGCTAACTCTCACTTCTTTCTGGATCTACAGGGCTTGTTTTATTTTTTATTCACCTTTGTCTTAACAAGTATACTCCATAACCCTAACCCTTAATGAGTATACCCTATAACCCTAACCCTTAATGAGTATACCCTATAACCCTGACCCTTAATGAGTATACCCTATAACCCTAACCCTTAATGAGTATACCCTATAACCCTAACCCTTAATGAGTATACCCTATAACCCTAACCCTTAATGAGTATACCCTATAACCCTGACCCTTAACGAGTATACCCTATAACCCTAACCCTTAATGAGTATACCCTATAACCCTAACCCTTAACAAGTATACTCCATAACCCTAACCCTTAACGAGTATACCCTATAACCCTAACCCTTAATGAGTATACCCTATAACCCTGACCCTTAACGAGTATACCCTATAACCCTAACCCTTAACAAGTATACCCTATAACCCTAACCCTTAACAAGTATACTCCTTAACCCTAACCCTAACGAGTATACCCTATAACCCTAACCCTTAACGAGTATACCCTATAACCCTAACCCTTAACGAGTATACTCCATAACCCTAACCCTTAATGAGTATACCCTATAACCCTAACCCTTAACGAGTATACCCTATAACCCTAACCCTTAACGAGTATACTCCATAACCCTAGCCCTTAACAAGTATACCCTATAACCCTAACCCTTAACAAGTATACTCCATAACCCTAACCCTAACGAGTATACCCTATAACCCTAACCCTTAACGAGTATACCCCATAACCCTAACCCTTAATGAGTATACCCTATAACCCTAACCCTTAACAAGTATACTCCATAACCCTAACCCTAACGAGTATACTCCATAACCCTAACCCTAACGAGTATACTCCATAACCCTAACCCTAACGAGTATACTCCATAACCCTAACCCTTAACGAGTATACTCCATAACCCTAACCCTTAACGAGTATAGCCTATAACCCTAACCCTTAACGAGTATGACCCTAACGCTAACGAGAGCAGAAGGCAGAAAGTCCTGCCAGCACAGACAAACAGGGCTGCTGAATTAAGACTAGATCACATTTATCCATCAAGATTTTTTTAGGATTTTCCACTTGATAGCATTTAGTAACTACAAAAAAGTTTCCCCTTTGGGATTAATAAAGGATTCTGAATCTGAATTATAATGTCCATAGGAAGTTTGTGAGACTTAATTTTACAATGTAAAACTAATTTCCCAAACTATTAAAAAAGTTCAGAGGAGGTAAAAAAACTCCATTAAGGAAACCGTAAACCAAACCTTAATCGTAACTCCCTCTTTTCCCCCTATGGGGTGCAAAGGCCCCCCCCCCCCCCCCCCCCCCCCCCCCCCCCCCATAGGGGGAGTGACATTTGAGCACAGCCCAGATGCACCATCAGAGGGGAGAATTATCAACAACACTGGCTTAATCCTTCACTAATTCATACAGTACAATCCTCAGCCTGGCAAGGCTGGACAACCCTGGAGTGGAGAGCATTTCAGTGCTGTGAAGGTTAACATATGACATTGGACAAAATATAACCCTGACTTATGATTCAATACATTGTGTCTTACATGTAGATTCTGATTACAAGTTTTGAAAGATATTCATGTTCAAAAGCTTTTTCTTTCATTTAGCCTTTTTTCCTATACATCCAGTGTAATGTATGACTAATAAGGATGAACTTGAGGAGCATGGTTATTACTTTAAAATAATGATTTTAATATATGCAAGTCATAAAAACAGATGCACTGTAAACAAATGATATTAAACCCTGGATTTGTCTCATTTCCCTTTACTACTCAAATAAAACAAGATTAGCATAGTAAAAGATACGATCTATCTTAAACACCCCCCCCCCACCATCACCACATAAAAACAGAATTTGGATTTCAGTGGAAGAAGAGTGAAAATAATAGGAAACTAAAGGTTTTGAGCTTAATATCTTTCCACAATGTGCTTACTAGGCAAACCCTGACAGACAGGACTAGATGGTCAGCCCATCCCTCACATTCAAAAGGTTCATTTGGCTAACATCTTTCTAATAAGACCGTTCTCAAGTAAAACTGATTGGTGAAGGACGTTGCAACAGATTGAGAGATGTGATATTCAGCTTCAAGGGTTCCTATCACATCCCTGTTCTTCTCCACTCTTCTCAGCCACTGCTGCTGTATATCTGGCACCTGTCCATAACATGAATTTATAGAAATAATATTGAAAAGTACATTGAATCTGTCCTTCCAGCGTAGTTCCTTATTATCCTAGAAACCACAAACAACAATCTTGAGGCTTCTTTGTTCGAAAGATTCATCACATCACTGTCACCTTCTCCTTTACGTTGTGACAAGATAGACGCTCAGCAGTTGGCTGTATGTCACTTCTTATTCAAGACAGGAGCCACTCTCACTTAACTCTCTCCCACTTAACTTCAAATTTAGATCCCTATCTCATACTTGATATTGTGTATTCGACTGTATCTTCTGTGCTTTATATTTTCCCCTGTCACTCTGAGTGCCATATTGTACCCTGCTGCTGTTGTAGACTGCAATTTCCCCTCTGGGGGACAAACAAAGGATCTTATCTTAAGGTGTTGGGCTAGTGATCGGAAGGATGCAAGTTCAATTCCCGGCTGTGGCTACATGACGTTGTGTCCTTGGGCAAGGCACTTCACCCTACTTGCCTCAGGGGGGAATGTCCCTGTACTTGCTGTAAGTCTCTCTGGATAAGAGCGTCTGCTAAAATGACTGAAATGTAAAATGTCGAGAATAACAGCAATTCAACCGTCCACCAAGCTGGACGCCCTCTATACACAAAAACCTTTCTAACAACTCAAATGAACAGGAGAGCGAGTGCTGTGTAGTCACCACTTAAACACAAGACTGTTGAATAGAATGACAGGGCCCCTAATATAACACAGAGAGCTTTGACTGAGCACTCTCATTTATGTGCAATCTAAGATCCATTAGGGAAGTCCATCAATAACGCTATGTGAATCAGCTAGGTAATTGTGGGGTGGGGTACTTATAAGATGCTCTGTATCCTTGTTATATTGATAAGCTGTTTGGCGGAGTATAACACAGCGGTAATATTCACATATTGTCTGCACGTACTTCAAAAGAAGGCTGTCAAATGGCACATCGGCGATGAAGGGAGGAAATATAGAAACCCTAACGAACGGTTGCCAGGGTTACTGTTTGTCCATGGTGGACTGTATAAGGGTTTATTTGTGAATGTTCCATCAGTGTCGTTCATGTTGTCTTTTCTTGTTTTCCCCCCCTCATCCTCTCTCTCCCTTTCATGTTTTTCGATGCACTTTCCTGCTCACAAATATTCTCAGCTCTGCACTGGTGATTTATTTAACACTATCTGCCACACAGACACACACACACACACACACACTCCCTCCTTCACAGACACACACATGTAACATAGCATATAAAACTCCTGACACCCAATACTACACTCCCTTTATCCCATGCATGTATTGGCGTACACTCACACACATCTGTTTAAGCACTCCTACTCCAGGACAGGGTGTGTGTGTGTGTGTGTGTGTGTTCCTCTCCTTAAAAGCAGCAGTGAGTTTTGTCACAACATCAGTTAATTTACAGCAAGCAACAGAGCACTCAAGGATTACTCTTATATAGGATTAGCATACCTTTGTGTGTGTGTGCGTTTGTGTGTGTTAGTGTGTTCATGTCTTTGTGTGCAGTATGTGTCTGTTTGAAAGAGATAAAGAGACATATTTTGACATTCAGTTCCGAGCTTCAGTAGTAAGCTTCTTTCTTAATGCACATTCTCCTCTGTGCAGTATATCTTAGAAAGTAACCTGATTTGGGGTCCAGTTACGGTTATGTAAACATTTACAATGTTTTAAAACACGCAACTCTCAGGTGTAGTTCTGTGATTGGCCGTCTCCTTCAAAAGAAAAGAGATGTTTGACTCTTGACCATCTGTTTTCAAACTTCTACCCAGTTGATAAGAACTATCCCCATGTATTCCTTAAACTACAGGGGGCATCAACCCCAACTGGTCACATGTCTCTTTAGGAGGGGTCAGTCTATTCAAAAGGTCATTAAACTCCTCTGTAACAAACAGAACCTCCAAGCCATCAAAGACAGGATGTTCATGAGAAACACTTCCTCTTTCCCAGGGTAACTCTCCTGGAATGGGCTAACTTTCTAGGTAACAAACGCTGAAAACCTGATCATATATCCAGAATGAAAGGTCATTTCTTTGACAGATCATAGTAGATGATGATAGATCACAGGATGATTATGAAAAGAAAGAGCAAAATATGAAAGAAAAGAGACATAGTCAATTGTCAACAATTCATTGTTGAGTAACATGGAGGAGACTGTTGTGTTTTTCAACAGTGTACAAAGGGATGGCTTGCTGATGGATGTAAGTACCATGGTTATCTTGTTATATGGCATTAAAATCACTTTGAAATAGAAATGAGTTCACCCTACTCATAGCATAGTTTTAGAAAAGTGAACTATTGGAAATTAAGGCGTCCTTATTCAAACCTTCTTTCATCTAGCACAAAATAGGATTGATGCAGGAATTAAATGGGCTATTACCCAGGTGAGCATGGCTATGAATATTTGTAGTCAAAAGAAGCCCTGGATAAAAACCTGTCTAATCGGAGGAGAGCGTAATGGAATTGGGAACACTGGGATAAAGCATCTTATAAACGGTCAATTATAAGAGGAGGGATGGAAATAACGAGGAAAAAGAAAAAAAATTGTGAGCGACTATCAATATAATTTAAAATAAATGATAGGAGGCAGGGAGGAAGGCTGTGCAGGCTGCCAGTGGTGAAGTATTCAGAGAACCTGAAGGAGGAAAGGAGAGAGATAAAGAAAGCAGCTAGGTCTATTTTAAAAGAGTGTTGAAATAGATGGGGAAGGTGGCGAGTGAAGAATAGAATTAATAGAAGCAGAGAGATGGAGGAGAATGTGTGTTCATTCCCCAGCCAGTCTATATGAATATCAATAAGAGCTGACTCCAAGGCCTTGTGTGAATTCAAGCGGATCTGCCACCACTTATCTGATAAGGCATTCTGGATTCAGCCTAGCACAGGCCAAGGTGCAGCGCTGCATATGCTTAAACCAACATACACACACGGATATTGCACACATTCACACTTAAATGCACACCGATAGAGATCTTGTATGAGTGTGTGTGTGTGTGAAGGCCATGCTCATGTACAGTAGTATTATTCTCTGCTTCCAATAGGTAATGGCATTTCAGAAGTAATTGTCCATCACTGTAAATTGATGAAGGTGTTACAATTTAAATTATATATATATATATATATTATATACCTATGTAGGAGAGACCTGCATAGGTATATTGCTTGCTTGAATTGCACCAGACTAGATTTAGACTCCTAAATTTAAGTTTTTTATTAAATCATTTTTCCACCAGCAGCTGTGTTTTTGTGAAAAGACACAAACTCAGGTTTCCATGGAAACAAGTTTTCCAGGTGAGGTTAGAAATTGTAATCTCGGCGATTCTAAAAGGCAGCCGTATTGATTTCCAGTCAATGGCAATTACCCGTGCCCACTGAGTACTGCCTGAGCGACCAACACAAATCAAGTGCAGCATGCCTCATAAAAAACACATGTGCCACCATACTTATGGGTTTTCTGCACTGGTAATAACTTTTCATATTTTTGGGCTCTTGGAATAACGGTTAAGGTTGCTAAATTGCTTTTTCTTCAGGATATTCCACCACCACACACACACACACACACACACACACACACTGTCCTGAAGTCAGAGGTCAATTTGCAGGGGGAAGAGAGGGAGAGGGAGAGGGAGGTAGAGGGCACTCCTTGTTGCTTGTTGAGAGCAGGAGTGAGGGTGAGAAAGGGTGGGAGCAAATATCTGTATATTTTGCCCCAACTTCATCTTAGTATTTATTGCTAATCAATATACAATATACATATATAGATTAGACATCAATCTATTCTAATCAAAAAGAGGCCAAAGAGGCCAAACTGTGTGGATGAATGAAGGAAATGTGAAGAAACAGTGAGAGAAAGAGAGGATGAAGGAGAAAATCAGGTAAAGATAATAAAAGAGAGAGAGAGCCCAGTATATTGAAGGGCTTGTGGAAGACCTTGCGTACGAGTCCTTGATTCTTTATTAAATTACAGCGATGGATAAAAGAATCCTACATTCTCTAAAGTCATTACTGTTGAATAACACAGACTCAAGGACCAGCCAAGCGCCTTAACCCCTGTCATCTGCTCTCAGGCTGTGTGTGTGAGTGTGTGTGTGTGTGTGTGTTGCACACGCACACGTGTGTGTCTGTACGCATGTTTGTGAACATCAGTGTCTGCAAGCACAACAGAGTAAAAGTGGCACATGACTTAATCCCCTGCTGGGATAAGACCAACACTCTTAGCTTGTCCATTTTCTCTTTTCTTTCCATGCGTCTCTTCCCTCAAGAGGAATAGTCTCCTTATTTAGCCTGCGTCCTCTTTTCCCGCTTTCATTTTACAATATTCACCACAGCTGGATCTTAATTCATCATTATTATATGTATTTAGGATCCTAAATCTTCTCTGGGAATCAGCAGAAAGTTGTTAGCTTAGCTTTCCTATTCTTTTGCTGCTCTGTGGTAGAAAGTGCTGATTTAATGTCAAAGGAAAAAGGATTCAGTTGCATTTAGGTTATTGAGTTATCATATAAGTTACGAGATATTGCACATACATTTCTTTAAATGGGTTGTTTATGCTCGGAAAATCAACACATGTTTAATATCATTTTTTGTTAAGGATGCCATCATTCAAATCATGTATCATTTCTGTACACTCATTGTTATAGCGATACTGATTTGTAAATTAAATATTTCATATGTAAAACCACAAAGAAAAACAAAATGTGTCAATCAGTAAGGATGCAGATATAAACTGAGTCCAAATCCCAGCACAACACATATTTTAAAAAGTGCCACACAAATTAAAGTTTATAATTATTTTCTTTGTTCTTGTTATTATACACAACTAGATAAATGACGTGGATATTATTTTCCACTCCTGTGCTCTGGTCCTATTTAAATCCTGGCTAAACATCACAGACTCATTCATTTCCTGTGAATGCTAACAGGATTTGATAATGATAATATCACCTCCTGGAGAGCATGAGAAACAGCATTGTTTGTTTCTCATGAAGAAGACTGTGGTGGGTTGAAGAATTATGAGTTGATAAGACCTCTTGCCTTGGTCCACTGCAGGAGCTTCCTATTGACTTCCTGTGTAAACATCATCGTGCATTGATGAACTGGGGAGTGTGCGGTGGACTTGTGGGGCTGGGGTGGGGTAGTGGGGCGGTGGCGATGGGGTGGGGTAGTGGGGTGGTGGGGGCAGCATGCTTGAGGAGACTATAATAAAAATGGACATTAAAATGATACATTGACAATATAAAACCCATCATTTGATGTCCGTTTATGAGACTTATCACAGGTCACAGATGTGAATGAAACGAAATCTTTAGGTTTGTGATTCTGTCTCAACTGGTGTCTATATTGTAACCCTGCCAATTCAAGTAACCTTTAGCCACAACTGCTCAACTTACACAATTTCACTATTGTGTATGATTCCGTTCAGCATGACATTTAATAAAAAATGTCACTCATATCATTCTAAACCCCTGCTTGCAATGCATTTGCTATTTCCCTGGAAAGCTACGTTCCCAACAGACACTACAGATGGCTTTGTTTACATTATGTTTACAATAATGTCTCATGAAATTGATTATGTTTATCTGTGTCTCTGCATAATAGTGAAGAGAATATGCAGGTTCCTCTCTTTTCCTTTCACTGTTCTCTTCCTTGCTCGTTTTCTTTCCATAGTGTGTTGAGAGAGTCATTTCATGCTTCATTTCCTGCTTAACGCGCTTTGTAAACATGACCATGTGTTGGGAGCTCGCTGGGCTTCTAATAAGATACACTCACATGGCTCTCTGTCTCTGTCACTCACACTATATATGGAGTCTTAGTTTTATCTACTTAACTACTTGATTAGCCACACAAAGCCATCTGAGACGGACATTATGAGTTTTCAGTATGCAAAGAGAGGAGTTTATTAAGTATTCACTCAGTGAATTATTTGAAATAAACATCTATATAAATAAACGTATATCAATATCTACATGGTAAGATTTGTCTTTAGCTGCTAGCTCATTGATCATTAATGTCCCAATGTGGTCAAAGCTCAGAAACACCTGCTGTTATCATAGACTCTGTAAATAAACATCACATCACACACAAGTGCAATCCAGTAACGAGAGCCACTGAATTCCACACTTCTCATAGAAGCACACTTTACCACAAAACACAGGCACACACAAACATACGGTGCAGACTGCTGGCTGTCTGATCTGAGGACACACTGTGCCTCAGGAAGGCCCTGTGGCAGGATGGTCTGCTGCTCTGGCTGCTCTGGCTGCTCTGGCTGCTCTGGCTGCTCTGGCTGCTCTGCCTGCTCTGGCTGCTCTGGCTGCTCTGCCTGCTCTGGCTGCTCTGGCTGCTCTGCCTGCTCTGGCTGCTCTGCCTGCTCTGCCTGCTCTGCCTGCTCTGGCTGCTCTGGCTGCTCTGGCCCAGGTCCGGCATGCCTCACTGGGGAGAAAAGTGAGCAGACGAACAGGTGCAGCCAAGCATGGCTAAATAAAGACATTCAATTCCCTAGAGAGATGCGACTGTTTTTGCACAGTTCAGCATCCAGGTAGGTAAAAGGAAGCTCATGGATATCAATGAGATTCTTTTTGTTCTGTTTTATTGAACTTGCTGATCCGATGAATTTCTATATATATAATTTTTCAATGTATCTTTATGCATTGATGTCTATGTATTTGATACTGCTAACCTAATCCAATGTTGTCATATTCATGTTATTTTGGGGTTTAGTCCAGCTGCAACACATCTTGTAGATGTGTGATATGAGGCTGTTTGTGAGGGCACAGCCTCCATGTTCCAGAAGCTTCCGTTAGCTTAGACAAAGATACTAGACAGGAAACTATAATCTGGGTTGTCACTGGCTATTTTAGCAGGACAATGATCCTGAACACATGACCACATCAATACAAAAAGGGTTAACTGAACACAAATCAGTTTTCTGCCCCGGTCATGTCAGGCCCCTGACGTTAACCCCCACTGGGATCCCCAGAGTCCCTGGCTGGGAAGGAGAGGGCAGAGGCGATGACCTGGAGCCATGGAGGATCTGGAGAGAGGCATCAAAAAGCAACACTGGAATATTCTACATCCTTAACAATCTTAACAATGTTATGGAAAAGCTTTTGTGCTGTATTGTTTGTAATAGGAAGGTTGTTCAAAGATTTAAATAGCAGTCATGGAGAGTCATGTGACTAAACGGTTAGGGAGTTGGCCTAGTAATCAGAAGGTACCTGGTTTGAACTCCCAGCTGTGCCAACATGACGTTGTGTCCCTGGGCAAGGCACTTCACCCTACTTGCCTCAGGGGGGAATGTCCCTCTACTTGCTGTGAGTCTCTCTGGATAAAAGCGTTGTGTTAATACAGGAGTACTCATCTTTGTATTAATAATTCAGGAGTTGACTGTGTTGGCTCATTCAGTGTTCATAAGAGATGGCATGTTATTATATTTTCTAGACGCCCTCTCATTTTGGCTCCCAGACTAAGAGCCTGACTTCATATTGCTAAAACAAATGGATGGACCATGTAGATGGAGAATGAGTTAATCATTGTCTAGTGCAGTAAAGTTAGTATGACTGTGACTTGTCAAATATGCTTTACTTATTTCATTAATCTAACACAATACTGCCTCCTCAGCTGGAAGGTTACTCAGGTAATGAGGTGAATGACTGTTTAAAAATGCATGGATCTTTGGTTCATTCCAACATCTCTCAAAGTCAGATTTTTGGGTTGATACATTTTACTTTTGTAAAAGACAGGGAAAGATGGGAAAGAGAGGGAGAGAAAAATAAGAGAGAATTAAAGAATATAAAGGGACAGACAGGTGAAGAGAGACAAGAAGAAAAATAATTGAAGAACACAAAAAATATTTTTGCAAACATTTCCCAGACTGACGATGTTCAAGAATAACATACAAATAATAACAGATTTAGCAATAAGGGGGGAAAATGGGTTTGTTTTTGGAACGTTTGTTCCTCTTTCATCCCACTGGCACCTTTCATCGCTGAATTGCTCTGGTGTGTTTTCTAAGGCAGGGAGGGTTAAGAAACTGTGTGTATCCTGTTCGCTGACAGCCTGGGTCTTGCCCTGGCCCAGGGGCATAGTTAAAGATATTTCTCACTCACTCAGCGTCAGGGTATGCTGGTTAGAGGTTTGTGAAAAGACTTTAACTGACTCCTGGAGGTGTATGTGAGCCTGCTGGTGTGAGTGATTGCACTTGTACACACTCAGGCGCTTTTGGTGAAAATCAGGTACTGGTAGTTTGTGCTTGATTGTGTGTATTCATGTTTATTTGTGTGCTTACTGTTTGTATGGAGGATATGAACATGCAGTGTTGGACTCCTTTAGAAGACCTCATTCCGATTAAGGTTTCTGAATGTTTGTGGGTGTGAAGCACACCTCAGTCATGCTTGGGCAGTTATAAAACACCAAAGGTGAGGTCTTCCTATCCATCCATATTACTCCTATATCCAATCACAGAAAGGTAGCCTGCATCACGTCTGATCGTAAATCTTCCCAGGATTAATCATTCCACAAAGCTTCAGGGCTTAATTCAGGTTTGGGAGTGTTGAAAGAGGAGGGGCAGGGGGTAAGGATTAGGATTACCCTTTACCCTAACCCTTACCCCGTCCCTAACCGGCTTCTGAACTACAAAAGAACAAAGAAGGAAGATAACAAAAAAACACCCAGTTGAACGAGACCCATGTGAGTTTAATCTCATTAATTGCAGGTCCTTGCATCATGAAGGGAGTCAGGTCTGAGGGCTCCAGGATGACCCCTAGAGGCCAAAACAACCAGAAACAGGCAAACCATGACAACTGATGAGCGTTTAGATAACCACACCCCTTCCTGTAAAACGACCCTATCACATCCTTTACCATGCAGGTGTGTACTAACCTGTCGCCAGGTGGGACTTCCGTTACTCACGATTGGCTCGTCCTTGATTCCCAGGTAGACAGGTCCTCAAACAGAGACTGACTCACCGAACCCCTGAGACTGAGGCTGGTGGGTCTGGAAGCTAAACGTAACTGTGTCAATGATTCCCCTCGTGCAGTGTCTCAGGGGTTCAGTGAGTCAGTCTCAGGGGTTCGGTGAGTCAGTCTCAGGGGTTCAGTGAGTCAGTCTCAGGGGTTCAGTGAGTCAGTCTCAGGGGTTCGGTGAGTCAGTCTCAGGGGTTCGGTGAGTCAGTCTCAGGGGTTCGGTCAACACACACATCCGACTCATATGATTCATGATGACACGACCCATTAAGAAGGGTTCAGGTGAATGCACATATGAAACTGGTGGGGTTCAGTACCTCCAACAAGGTTAAAAACCACTGACCTAGTGCAAGACTAGTCAACCCTGGTCCTCGAGGGCCGCTGTCCTGAAGGTTCTAGATGTTTCCCCGCTCCAGCACACCGGATTCTAATGAAGGGTCGTTATCAAGCTCTGTGGAAGCCTAATCAAAAGCTACCGTAATGTTCAAGCACTGAGTTCACAGGTCCAGTACACGTTCTTAGATCTCATTCTTTGATCATTTTATTTTAATCTTTTGATGTTCTGGAGGACAATGTGCAGGGGGGGGAGGGGGGGAGGGGGGGGGGGGGAATGCTGTATATTTAATGACACATTTCAGAAAGTTGCCTATGTCTGATGTGTCCACAAGGCTCCTTCTGGACAGTGAGGCTGTCTGCCTCCATGGGATCTGTGGCCTCTGCTCCTCAATAATTCAGTGGTTAGAGGAGATGTCAGCTCTGGTATAATTACCAGTGTGGGGGACGGTGTCTTCTGTCAAGGACATGATGGTACAAGGCCTAACAGTGCTGTGGGAATAAAAAGAAGAACGTTTCAAAAGACACCTTCGATGTCATGTAACTTAAGGGCAAGGAATGGACAGTAAGATTAAAGTAGCCTCAATAATGTTTAATGTATCGTGTATTATTTGGTTCCTTTCATACTATTGTTTAACGTCTCTATATGTTATATTGTTTGCACCATCCTGCCACAGTAAATTCCGTTTATGTGTCTTGAGTTTGTGAAAAGCACAACTTTTTCCTTTTTATCAGTGATCAAACTTACTGAACCATGACACCCTCTCCTTCACTGTTAACATTAACATTTACATTCAATCATTTAGCAGACGCTCTTATCCAGAGCGACTTCCAGGGACATTCCCCCCTGAGGCAAGTAGGGTGAAGTGACACATCATCTTGACACAACCAGGGTTCGAACCAGCTACCTTCTGAATACCAGCCCAACACCCTCACCAGCTGCGCCACAAGACTCCCTCAACAACACACCGATGTGTCAGGCAGAAGTCACAACACACATTCCTGTCATCTTGATCATAATAAAGTGTGACTAGTTCTGTCAAAATGTTCCTGTTTGTCAGCTTCCGTGTGACTCCCACCTAATGCCAGGAACCTCAGAGTCTGAGGTAGAAGGACCTAACAAGGCCTTCGAAACCAGAAGAGAAATGTCAAGTACTTTCACTTACCTCAGATTTGGTACTATGACTGTGTGCTTCTAGTTTCACAGATGAGACTAAAGTGTCTTTCCTTCTCCCTGCTTCTAAAAAGATGGGTTTAACTGAAATCTCTATCTAGCATCTCTCTAAAAACTGTGAACATGGCTAAACCAATTCAGATGGTTTTCCCTGTGCAAGGTGTTCTCTATTTGGACTTGAAAGGACAGTATCTGGCAGATTTTCCGATATATCTCACAAATATGCACTTTTATTCTGACACGGACAACCACTGGAGTTATAGGGAATCTTGATAAAGACGTATCATCCAATAATAATGGATGTTAATGTAACAGGAATGATTAAACATATTCCCCGAGGAGCAGATTAACCATGAATTGATTACTGAGGTCTATTAAAAGATGCATATTAAATCATAACCGGTGAGATGCCCTATAAGGTTGCAGCAATTTAAAGAACCAGTCTCTTGAGCCTTTTAAAGCTTCCTGTAACTGAAATGCACTCTGAATTAATAAAATGGAAATATGCTCAACTCAAGTTACCTTACTTAACATGAACATTATTGATTTAGAAATGTGGCATGCACACTTTTAAATGTTCCCACCTTATCTCTTGACTAATTGTTCACTGATCTACTTAATCTCACATCCTCAAAATCAGTATGAATAAAAAAACAAAGGTAAACGCTTAGTTCAGTTGCATATAAATCAAAGCAAGAGGTTTATATTATTGTAAAATTCATATACACTTCAAAGAGAACATGCATTTATTACCCTATCTCAAGATTAACTATCACCAATGACAGCTATCACAGTCTGGACTCTGGACATATTGCATCACCATATGGTCACCATGCTGCATCATGTTAACATTAAGAGTGGGGGTAAGCCTTGTGCCACTCGCTGCCTCTACACAGCAACCATTCAAATGCCAGTTAAGACCTTTGCTTTGCCACCACTAGCATCACCCAGATGGTGCCAGAACTGCCTGTGCTTGCTGCTAGAGGCAAATCTTCATGAGATTGAAGTGATCGCCAAGGTATCAGACGGGCTCACGTAGATGATGAACTGCTAGTGTGCTAGCTGTTAGCTGGCTGTTAGAGACATTGTGGCTTTGGCTACCTTGTTAGTTAGTATGATGCCTATAGCAAAGCACTTTAGCTTTATGAGCAGTTACAACAGTATAATCCATTCAGAATTCACACAAAAAACTCATTTGAGACACTGAAACACATTTGATAAATGTTGTGGCTTAAATTAATGCCTGTGATTCATGCCTCATGACTCTATTTACCCCCACAAACAGGTACTTTGTCTCTATTTCACACACAATCTCTGTCTCATTCCACTAAACTAAGTCTCTGTCACACACACACACACACAAACACACAAACGCACACACACACACAGACACACACACCCTTGCTGGCTCTTCTCCAGGTCACAAGATTTCAGTCTCTAATGTTAGCTGCCTGTTGGAATAAGGAAGTTATTCCTAAAGCTTCGGCTCCAGAGGAATATGATTTGGAGCCTTGCCTGATTCACACTTTACTCATTCTATTCAGTGACTGATGAATATGAAAAATTATAAGTTCAGAGTCACTTTCTGAAAGATTAATGCTTTACATTTACATTTATTCATTTAGCAGATGCTTTTATCCAAAGTGACTTCCAAGAGAGAGCTTTACAAAAAAGCATCGGTCACTGATCAGAACGACAAGATAGTCCCAAACATTGCAGGTAGCCAAAACATAAGGCAAAACATTACATTTACATTTAGTCATTTATCAGATATTCTTATCCAGAGCGACTTACAGCAAGGACAGGGTAATTCCCCCCTGAGGCAAGTAAAGTTTAAGTGCCTTGCCCAAGGACACAATATCATGTTGGCACAGCCAGGGTTCAAACCAGATACCTTTTGATTACTACCTTGACTGCAACACATGACTCACATACATTGTGAGAAACCAAACGTGTGCCAAAGAGAAAGAACTACACAAGCATTCAGATAACAATGATTAGATAACATGAACCTCAAAGAAGTGCAAGAATTAACCTGTAGGAAAACCAGCAACAATACCTGACAGCGAGTATAAGCATTTTAAATCGGTTACAACTGACCAACAAGAGCAACAAGACCCTCAAAGTCCCTTGTTAAAACCTTTGGCATTTAGAAATGTGACATTTTGTCTTGAGATATAACCTTCCAGTCATATTTATTTGTGTTAAACATGATATACTGGAGCAGCACAGCACCAGTTCATCTCTCACACATGAACTGGGAATTTCAAGACATGTATAAGCCTTCCCACTGAACCAATCCATTAGAAATACAGTACAGACGAAGGTGCAGAGTCATCAACATAAATAATATAACACATTTGTTTTAAAAGTCAATCATAAGTTAGTTGTGTGCTTGTGTGTTGGGTGTGTTGAGGCCACAGCAGACCCACACTGTTACTGCGCCCTCTGTGGGCTTCAGGAGGTACTGCAGCAGCACAAAAGGGCGCCCTCTGTGGGCTGCAGGGGGTACTGCAGCAGAGGCTGGCCGCTCCGCCTCACATCGAGGCTCCTCACATCGAGGCTCCGTGGCCCCCGAGGCTGCATTCCTCTCTGCTCACACCACGGGAGAAGCCAGAGAGACCAGTACTGCTCCGAGAGAAGAATGGAAAAATGTCCCTAAGTTTTGGAATTTAACAATGCGAGGATATCTGATCCGTGGATCACTTGAATTTGTAAGTTTTAACCAGGATTTTGTTCGGTTTCTATGCACATTTATGGCGTTTTTCTGTTACAAATGTGCTGATTTCACTCCATGTTGCGAGTTTGCTGCTGGTTTTCTTCGCCCAGACAGACACTATGTTGCTGCTTGGATCATTTGCTGTCTGTCTGCTTCTCCGCGGGTTTTAATGCGTCTTATAGTTATCAAACCGAGCTGATTAAAACGTTTTAATGAGTCGTTGTTGGTGAATATAAAAGGCACCCGGTGCATGAAGGTGTGAAGGAGTGAAACTAAAGCCTTTCTAGTTGGCAGTGAGGCTGTAACTGAGGCTGTTGAACCTCTGATTGTGTTCAGAATGGATAAGGATCATTTTCTAAGGAACGTTCAACAAGCAAATAAACATAAAAATCGGGATCCATCTTTAAGCACATGTAAACCAGAGGTTTCTGCTTTGTTTGCTTTTTATTTTTAATTTTCTTACTAAATACTTTGTAACACTTTGGAGAGTCAATGCATGAAATGGTAGAAGGCTGGTTTCTTTTGCATATGATCCCCCATCATAATGAGAGGTGTTCTCCGACAGACAGGGCTAGTGGGTGGCCCCTCTCAGGACCCCTGCCTGTATTTAGACTGAAACTCACTGTATGCGTCCTTACAGTTGTCTAGTGATCATTAAAGTGGTTAAATTACTCAGCCAGGTTACTAAATGGGCAGAATTGATGCATTTCTCAAGGGATATGTTCTGCTTCGAAAAAGAAAAAGAAATCGATTCCTCGATTAGCTTTTAAAATCATTAGAAATTGTGGTTAGTGGGTCTAGTGTGAAAAAGGCGTTAATCTGGTAACGACTGAGAGATAATTTGTAACCTTTGTTATTCAGAGATTGAATCCCCCATTGAGGCAGCAGAATAAAGAGGCTGGTCAGAGGCTGGTCAGAGAGGCAATAGAATAAAGAGGCTGGTCAGTGAGGCAGTAGATAAAGAGGCTGGTCAGAGGCTGGTCAGTGAGGCAGTAGATAAAGAGGCTGGTCAGAGGCTGGTCAGTGAGGCAGTAGATAAAGAGGCTGGTCAGAGGCTGGTCAGTGAGGCAGTAGATAAAGAGGCTGGTCAGAGGCTGGTCAGTGAGGCAGTAGATAAAGAGGATGGTCAGAGGCTGGTCAGAGGCTGGTCAGAGGCTCTGCTGCTGCTGTGGATCCAAACTGTCACATCAGGAACATAAAATCATCCCTGGATTTTATTTCGTAACTATTTTTAAAGAGTCCGATTATTTAATTGTCGCCTATATATGGGAATTATTGTAACAGTTTATAAGTTATGAACTATTCCCCATTTAAGCAAAGCGACATGTCTGTGTGATGGCAGGCATGTTAAAGAGAGGAGGACCCAGTGACTGACTGACTGACTCCAGTCTTCTTTAGGTGCAGTTAAACCCGCCTCACAAAGGGCTTTACAGATCAAACGAGATTTTAATGAGTAACATCTCACCTGATTCAAGTTCAGGAATGTCGCCTGGTCGTAAGTCATTCTACACAGTATCTGTTGATCAGATGGAGCAGGAATGAACATGATGAGGTCTGGTCCCAGTCTGTAGACCAGGTCAGTCTGTAGACCAGCTCAGTGTGTCTGTCGGTCTATAGACCAGCTCAGTGTGTCTGTCGGTCTGTAGACCAGCTCAGTGTGTCTGTCAGTCTATAGACCAGCTCAGTGTGTCTGTCGGTCTGTAGACCAGCTCAGTGTGTCTGTCAGTCTATAGACCAGCTCAGTGTGTCTGTCGGTCTGTAGACCAGCTCAGTGTGTCTGTCAGTCTATAGACCAGCTCAGTGTGTCTGTCGGTCTGTAGACCAGCTCAGTGTGTCTGTCAGTCTATAGACCAGCTCAGTGTGTCTGTCGGTCTGTAGAACAGCTTAGTGTGTCTGTCAGTCTATAGACCAGCTCAGTGTGTCTGTCGGTCTGTAGACCAGATCAGTCTGTCAGTCTGTAGACCAGCTCAGTGTGTCTGTCGGTCTGTAGACCAGCTCAGTGTGTCTGTCGGTCTGTAGACCAGATCAGTGTGTCTGTCAATCTGTAGACCAGCTCAGTGTGTCTGTCGGTCAGTTGCATTTGCATGTTGAAGATTCCCTGTCACGGATCCACTGGTTTCAGATCAGTTGCATGCAGAGTTTACAGTCGGCATTCATCCGTCACCATTATGCACATTTAAGCTGCTACATTTGTCTATATAAAATCGACGGTCTATTGGAATAAGAAGCTGTTGCCTCATTGTATATTTTAATGCTTTATCACGTTCTAAATTCCAATTATTTTTTCTTCATTAGTTTTTTAAAAACAGTGTCCTTGCACTGTCACTATCTGAGCCAGAAAGGTGTTAGCAGGTATGATATGGATGTTCTGACACGACAGTGAGTCCTAGAGCACAGTGAACCCTGCTTACTTCATGTTCCACAGAAGTCAGTGCTCATATCCTCTTTGCCTTTACAGCTGACCCTGCATATATTTAGGTATGTGACAAATAAACAACTTCCTTTCTGCAGTTGGTAAATGAATCCATGATCTGAATGTGATCTGTAACAACAGTACAGAATGTTGAAGCTCAAACTGTAGGTGTACAAAACCACATGGATTAAAGGGTTAACAAGGCTTAGTTAACAACACTACTTTCTTGTCTCTGTTTCCTTCTGCCTACCCTCCCTTCTGTATCGTTGTACTTCTTTCCTTCATTGTACAGTGTGCATGTAGTTGGAGTCAAGTAGCTCAGTGGTGAGGGCATCGGGTTAGTAATCAGAAGGTTGCAAGTTCGAAACTCGGCTGTGCCAACATGATGTTGTGTCCTTCGGGCAAGGCACTTCACCCTACTTGCCTCAAGGGGGAATGTCCCTGTACTTGCTGGAAGTCTCTGGATAAGAGCGTCTGATAAATGACTCAATGTAAATATTAGTGTTGTATGTTGGTCTCTTATGTGACTGGACTTGGCACTAAACAGATCATTTTACCAACTTGACACCCAGACATTTTAAACCAGTGTAACAACACTATCTTCTGGGCTTTCATTCCTCCATCTTACTCCTCCATAACAGTAGCACTCCCCTTTCCATCACTTCCTCTCTGCAGTCCACTTCTTCATCGTCACAAAGCCTTCAGAGTTCTGAACTTCCCCAGGCACCCCCACCGCACATGTGCACTGGCTACTAAACCCCAGCAAACGGCTCCTAATTGTGGGTTTCGCCTCATTAACCTGAGTCCATCAATGTTGTGGTGAAGTCAGCTGTACCACTAACACTTGGTGGTCCTTCTCTGCTTCCCAGCCCAACGTTCAGACCCGGTTCAGTCCTGGTTCAGACCTGGTTCAGACCTGGTTCAGTCCTGGTTCAGTCCTGGTTCAGACCTGGTTCAGACCTGGTTCAGACCTGGTTCAGTCCTGGTTCAGTCCTGGTTCAGTCCTGGTTCAGACCTGGTTCAGACCTGGTTCAGACCTGGTTCAGACCTGGTTCAGTCCTGGTTCAGTCCTGGTTCAGTCCTGGTTCAGAACTGGTTCAGACCTGGTTCAGTCCTGGTTCAGTCCTGGTTCAGTCCTGGTTCAGTCCTGGTTCAGACCTGGTTCAGACCTGGTTCAGACCTGGTTCAGACCTGGTTCAGTCCTGGTTCAGTCCTGGTTCAGTCCTGGTTCAGACCTGGTTCAGTCCTGGTTCAGTCCTGGTTCAGTCCTGGTTCAGTCCTGGTTCAGACCTGGTTCAGACCTGCTTCAGTCCTGGTTCAGACCTGGTTCAGTCCTGGTTCAGTCCTGGTTCAGAACTGGTTCAGACCTGGTTCAGTCCTGGTTCAGACCTGCTTCAGTCCTGGTTCAGACCTGGTTCAGTCCTGGTTCAGTCCTGGTTCAGAACTGGTTCAGACCTGCTTCAGACCTGGTTCAGTCCTGGTTCAGTCCTGGTTCAGACCTGGTTCAGTCCTGGTTCAGTCCTGGTTCAGTCCTGGTTCAGACCTGGTTCAGACCTGGTTCAGACCTGGTTCAGTCCTGGTTCAGTCCTGGTTCAGACCTGGTTCAGTCCTGGTTCAGACCTGGTTCAGTCCTGGTTCAGTCCTGGTTCAGTCCTGGTTCAGACCTGGTTCAGACCTGGTTCAGACCTGGTTCAGTCCTGGTTCAGTCCTGGTTCAGACCTGGTTCAGTCCTGGTTCAGACCTGGTTCAGTCCTGGTTCAGTCCTGGTTCAGACCTGGTTCAGACCTGGTTCAGACCTGGTTCAGACCTGGTTCAGTCCTGGTTCAGTCCTGGTTCAGACCTGGTTCAGTCCTGGTTCAGTCCTGGTTCAGACCTGGTTCAGACCTGGTTCAGTCCTGGTTCAGTCCTGGTTCAGTCCTGGTTCAGACCTGGTTCAGACCTGGTTCAGTCCTGGTTCAGACCTGGTTCAGTCCTGGTTCAGTCCTGGTTCAGTCCTGGTTCAGTCCTGGTTCAGTCCTGGTTCAGACCTGGTTCAGACCTGGTTCAGACCTGGTTCAGTCCTGGTTCAGACCTGGTTCAGTCCTGGTTCAGACCTGGTTCAGTCCTGGTTCAGTCCTGGTTCAGTCCTGGTTCAGACCTGGTTCAGTCCTGGTTCAGTCCTGGTTCAGTCCTGATTCAGTCCTGATTCAGACCTGGTTCAGTCCTGGTTCAGACCTGGTTCAGTCCTGGTTCAGACCTGGTTCAGTCCTGGTTCAGACCTGGTTCAGACCTGCTTCAGAACTGGTTCAGCCCTCAGAGAGGAATAAACATTTAGCATCAGTGTAAGGAGATACCACCTTTATCCAATATGAGGTTATGTCAGAGTCTTTAGAGAATGAAAGGGGGAACTCCATGTGACCAGTTTAATTTCTCCCTCCTCCTGACATGATGGAGGCTCTTTCCTTGGCAGACTGCAGTAGCGGAGGATCTGCTTTCATGTCAAGCCCAGTGGAGATCGACGTGTTTTTATTACATGAGTTTTCATTTGTGTCAGTCATGGTAAGGAGGTTAGGAGGAGAGAGGCTTGTCGTATTCATTTCTCTCTCTCTCTCGCTCCCTCTCTCCCTGTCTCTCCCTGTCTCTCTCTCTCTCTCTCTCGCTCCCTCTCTCCCTGTCTCTCTCTCTCCCTGCTGCTGATGCTGCAGGGCTCATTTTCCAGCTTTCGACAGTCCGTTTTTGTTCTAGCTGTCATTCATCAACACCCACCAGGTTTTCTTATGATCCACGTTCTGCCATATTTCTTCCCTTCCGTCGATCCCCATCCCAGTGATCTCTTTCTGCCATTACTCTGTCACACCCTGGCTGTCCCCTGTTTGTCTTCCTCCGATCTTACCTTCCATCCAGCTCTCTTGATTCCTCCCTTTGACCCCCCCCCCCCTCCCTTTCAGCGATGCCTCTCTTCCAAGTCTCCCTTCCGCTTCTTGAGTGTTATGACTGCCCCTGCTGCCCCTCAGGCTATGAACCAGTCAGCACAGCAGCAATATCAAAAAGCATCAAAGAAAACGACCAACAGCTGAAGCCAAGCGCCATCTCAATCTAGCAGAGACCCTCACTCACGCCGCAGTCAACTCACTGCCAACCAATGTTAGGGAGGGGGGGGGGGGGGGGGGGGGGGGGGGTCCTCTCTATAAGGCAAAACTCCCCCTAACACACTCCCAGTACCACCATGGTGTTGTTTGAATGACTGATGGGTGTATCGGAATGACCTCATACTACTTACAAGCAAATTATTGACGCTGTGTCTGGCCGTACATGGCTGTAAAGATTATTAATTGTGAGGCGGGGCTGTGATACGACAGATTTGTACGATAGCAGAGAAACATTTTAAAAACATGGACCAAAGATGTCTCCTTCACTCCAAACCAGTGGGGAAAAAAATACTGCAGAGAGACGAGGCGTTATCTCCAGAATCCAGGCCCAAGATTTTCTGCACCACACTCATCCAAGCGAAATTGTCTGTTATGTATAATTAATTCCCCCCTCCTTTTCTCCAGTTTATTTTTATCGCCCACTTTTAACCATTCTTCAAAGGACCCTCCCCCGCTTCCGTCCGCATGTGTGGAAGTGACAGCTGCCAGCCTCTGTGCTGTGGTGAAGCCGTCACTAGCGTTAAGACGACTCCCAATGAAAACCTCATGAACACTGAATCATAACGGCCTTCCACTAATCTTCATGAGAACTGAAAATAAACCGCAAGGTTCTTTGTAATGACTGGGATCGTTATGTGGTTGGCTTTCGTTTAAAAGGACTGTTGATTGATGAAAGTGTAAACTAGCCGATAGAGAATGTGTCTGAATGGAGTACACAAATACTACCAAGTCTTACATTACTCTCCTGCTGACAGGACTGACTAGAGTATTGCATAGGTATGTGCATACACTTATAAAACATAAACACTTAAAGGCTGTGTTGCAGATTAACTACCTCTGTTAATGAATAGGTACATCAAGCCCTCCAAACATGGATATCCAGAAATGTCTCCAAAAGGTGTTGTAGACCAGTTTTGTCGTTTTTGGTATTAGTATGTTTTTTCCCCAGCATTACATATAATAATGCCATTATCAGTGAATCGCACCGAGTGAAACAGATTCTTTGTATCTAGTGACAGAGATCATGTCCTCAGTTCAGATAAGTACCAGTAAACTTAACTAGATCTAGAAATCTATCTATGCAATCTGTCTTTATCTATAATCTGCTGCTGAAAACTCTCTTACTCGCTTGTCATTTCTCGATTGTTGATTTCAAGGGTCTCAATGCTTTGGTCTGTCGTCTCTGCAAAGTGACGTAATGAAATGCATTGTGGGGGTTTTAGACTATTTAGCCAGCAAGAAAAATGTGTGTACATTTTCTGTTAAATATACTATCAGTGTACTGTGCTTTAGGACATTTGGAGGACATCATCAATGGGAGATGAGGTGATTAAGAAGAGCTGGATTTCAGGCGTGGTGCCAGTCTATTGGCTCACAATGATGAATTGGTTATAGATATCAGAGAGCCTTTCTTTTCTGTGAGCTGGACCCTGTCTTGGGATGCCTGAAAATATATTTGCTAAACTTTAATTTAGGATTTGACAGCTACCATAGTTTAACTAGCCTTGCAAGTGAAATCTGACTCTAAAAGTAAGCAAGACAAGTTTGTTGATGATAAGATAAGTGTATTATGAGATGAGATTGCATAATATATTGCACATAGAAGTGGTTTGGATGGCCTAGTGTGACAGCTGTGTACAGTGGAAAATATGCATGTGGGAGTCTCACAATAGATAAGGGCTCACTGCTTCATCTGAGGACAGTCTGTGGCAATGACCTCACTGCCTTGTTCTCTCTTGTGGGAGAGCGTTGGGTCTAAAGTCCACTCACAATCCCACATCCTTGACATTCCTTGTGATTTGAATCCCCAGCGTCAGATTCTGTTATGAGTTAAGGGTCAGGCTGTTCAGATCTGATCCGTTTAAGAAGCTGACCCTGACTCGACCTTAGACGTGACACAAGCCCAGCATCGTGACCCCAACGTGACACGAGCAGCCTCGGCAGATGAGGTTTCCTCCTTGGCATGCTAACAGGCTTCTCAGCAATTCTCCACATCACCTCAGCAGTCTGTCCCAGGCCTCCCCCCCCCCCCTCTCTTGACAGAATTTCGTCCATCTCGAATGGCTTTTGTAGTTTTCCCTTCCTCCATCTGTGCAGGTCGGTCAATGAATGTCCGGTCTGGCATTGATCAGGAAGTCGTCTCGTTGTTCCCTTCACTTCCCTTCTGTCTCTTCTTTCATTGTCTTCTGTCAAATTCCTCTTGTGTTCATTCCAAGGCTACTTGGAGTATTTCGGGAAAGCAGGAAAAGTCTACTGTCATTGACATGTAGTCATTTATCAGACGCTCTTATCTAGAGAGACTTACAGCAAGTACAGGGACATTCCCCCCCTGAGGCAAGTAGGGTGAAGTGCCTTGCCCAAGGACACAACGTCCTTTTCGCACGGCAGGGAATTGAACCGGGCAACATTCTGATTACTATGTGGATTCCCTAACCGCTTAGCCACATGAATCCAAATCCAAATCTGCAACCAACGCAAGCTCACCTCAAAATGTTCCCCTGAAATCGCCCCCTTGAGTTTTAGATCAACTCTAAATGAATAACAGCAGAGTGGTTGTTGTTAAACGTGCTTAGCTGAGTCTGTCAGCCGCGTCAGGGACAATCGCTGTGACAGTAGCATGTGCAGGCATGAAGCATGCGTGTGCCGGTTTTCATTTGTTACATCCTGGAGACACTCTTGACTGAGGCACATGTATTAAACAGGTTAGGTGACTCAAGCTCAGTGGCAGTTCATGTTGATCAGTGTTAGTAATGCCTTCATTCTCTTCTCACTGCATCTCACTCTATCTCACTGCATCTCACTGCATCTCACTGCATCTCACTGCATCTCACTGCATCTCACTGCTTCTCACTGCTTCTCACTGCATCTCACTGCATCTCACTGCATCTCACTGCTTCTCACTGCATCTCACTGCATCTCACTGCATCTCACTGCTTCTCACTGCATCTCACTGCATCTCACTGCATCTCACTGCATCTCACTGCATCTCACTGCATCTCACTGCATCTCACTGCATCTCACTGCATCTCACTGCATCTCACTGCATCTCACTGCATCTCACTGCATCTCACTGCTTCTCACTGCTTCTCACTGCATCTCACTGCATCTCACTGCATCTCACTGCTTCTCACTGCATCTCACTGCATCTCACTGCATCTCACTGCATCTCACTGCATCTCACTGCATCTCACTGCATCTCACTGCATCTCACTGCACTGAGGTACCTGAGGAAGTTTTGGCCACCATTTTTCTGTTGTTGTATTTATCCAGGGGAATTAAAATATCTCCCCAACCTGCAGTTGCAGCCTGTAAATGAGCCTTTAAAAACCGCATCACACCCTGGGGAAGCCTGGCTGTTGGCTGCCATATCTGGATGAAGTGGCCTGAAAGAGCCTCTAGTTTAAGACAGCAGGAAGGACTGAATGCTTGTTTTAGGTAGGAGCAGTATCTGTGTACACACAGACACACACAGACAGACACACACACACACACACCAGTACGCATATTTGTTAGAGAAGGACTGCAGATTGAGGCGTGTTTGGCCATGGCTGGTTCAGTCTAAAGTGTGTGTGTGTGTGTTTAAACACATATAAAAGGTCACATGGTGGTGAACCCTCAACTAATAAGCTGAATCATTATGTCCATATGGTTCACTGCCAGCAGAGAGGGAAACTGAGTCAGCGTAAAGGAGACAGTGTATTGAAATGCATCAACATATGGTTCAGTCCAAAAGCACTGAAAATAAACATGAATCCCTTTTGGAGTGGATTAGAGTATGTTGTGTCTCTCTGTGTAATGTCTGAGGGTAAATTATTTAGTTGTGTTTAGATGTTATGCTTCGCTCAATAGCCTGAGCAGGAGATACAAGTTAAACATTGAATGTTCAGTGGATCAGAGAGCAGCACTCCCAGGTAGATTTGGTTCTGGCAGTAAAAAACTTAAATTACATTCTAAATGTTGGATGGGTGTGGATCAATTGCAGCAGGGTGGTACTGACTTACAGCACATCTCTAGTATGTGCGATTCATTTTTGGGAAGCACTATAAAGTGCCCCACCCTCGCTTAAGAACAGTTTGTGTAGGTGTGTGTGTGTGTGAGGGGGGGAGGGGTGACTGAATATTTGTACATGTTAAGTCCATCATGTTTAGACTTTGTTTAACTTTCAGAATGTTAGGTTTGAGTGGATTTGTTTAAATCACTTTGGAACATTTCCCAGCCTCTCACCTCAACTAAACTCATAGACAGAGTTGGGGCTTATCTGACTTGTTATGTCTCACACTGAGCCCTCTGATGCCTGGTACCGATAGCTCCACCAGCCACAGAGGATTGGAACTTCTGCTGGACAATGTGAGGTATCTTTTGAAAGGGTTATAAATAGCCTGCTATTCTGGTCTCCTTTGGGCACTGGTATTTTGCCATTGCATAGCAAGCTGACCATATGGCCTTCCAAGCTTCTTCAAAGGCAGCTGTGGGAATTCCTGGTCCTCAGGGTCTGCTGTCCTGAAAGTTTGAGATGTTTCCCTGCTCCAATCCACACCTGATTCTAATGGAGGGTCATCATGAGGCTTCCACAGAGCTTGATAACAACCCTTCATTGGAATCAGGTGTGCTGGAGCGGGGAAATCTTGAGGACAGTGGCCCCTGAGGACCACGATTGGACACAGCTGCTCTAAAGATTCACAGTAATTCATCCCTGTACTAATGCAAATTGAGGAGGAAAGAATGTCATACAGCCCACAGGTCTGTAAATGAATGACATTGTTGAAAAACTATTTCAGAAGTACGTTTTAAAATACACAGACTAACAATTTCTAATATTTTTTACTTCAATTTGACAGCAATTTGTGGGACAAATAAAGAATTATCTCATCTTCATCTCTTCAAACAAATATCAACATGGTACAGAAAATGTTGCCTTTTCCTCTTGTCCTGTAGCTTGTTGAAGAGGGACTGAAAACACACAGCAGGTTAGTTGGTGCAGAACATTGGTGGAGTAATTCCTTCACCAGACCTGGGCTGTATAAACCCTAACCAGAGGGTTTCAAACTGAGACCCTCTGGAGCTTTTAAAGTCAACATTCCCTTCTCAACCCCCTGGGAAGAAAGGCTGCCCAAGGAACAAATGACTGTGGTGAGACAATGCTGGAACGCTGGGGAAATGGGGTGGGGTTATGAGACAAGGATAATGCCTAGAAGACTATGGAGGTATGGGGTGGGGGTGGGGGGTTCAGAGCAGGAGGGGGTCAAAGGTTACCCGCAGATCCCTTGTTTAAGCTGGAAGGGCTGCCGCTATTTTATTGGCATGGACTCTTTGAGGCAGGCTACTGGTAGGGGATCGGGGGAGGGGCAGCTGTGTGCCGTACATTGCTGTCAATGATGGCTCCAGTTGAGGCTCAGTGACCTTTGACACAGGGACCCTAACAAGTGACCTAGTCAGACACAAACATTTGGAGGAATGCTGAGATGATATGATTCAGTAACCCATCCCTATTGTTACAATCTACATTCCTGTCCAATGGGGTGTGGAGCTGCCAGATGAGATTCCTTATCTCCCTCTCTTCCTCCCACCCTCTTACAAATCCTCTTTCCATTATTCCACCAGTTCCCTGTTTGAGGAATGTGGTTGTTCCACGGACAAAATAATGGATGGCTTTCAGTCACTGCTCTGCTTTTACATATTGTGTTTTCACGTTATAATACTGATAGTTTCAGCATGTTTCTACTAAAATCTCCACCTCATTTTGTCCTTGATGAATTAACATCATAGTTAGAACTAGGGAGTTGTGGCTGAGCGGTCAGAAAGTCAGGCTAGTAACCAGAATGTTGCCGGACCAAATGACGTTGTGTCCTTGGGCAAGGCACTGTCCCTGTACTTGCTGTAAATCGCTCTGGATAAGAGCGTCTGCTGAATGACTACATGTAACTTGGCTTCTGCTCTGGAATGTCAGTATAGTTTTTGAGATTCCTTAGTGACATGAAAAATATACCTTCACCAGGAAAACAACGAAACAGATTCATCTAAAAGAATGGTGAAGAATTTGGAAAACGCTAACTGGCGCCAGGCAGAATGAGGCAAAATCACTGGAGAACAATTCCTGTTAGAGACCGAAAAGACATTTAGTGTTTGCTGGGCAGAGGGGAAGGATGACATAAACTGAGAGAGCTGACTCAAACTTTAATTAAGCCCTCATCTCGCTATCGGAACAGCTGCTGCCTCAGATCCGCCCAGCGGCTTTAGGGCCTTCAGAAGGCTAAACAGATGTTGGGTTCTTCTTTTAATGCTGTTATTTGTTGAAGCCCCATTTCGTGGGGAAGTGTGGGACTGAGAACCCACCGCTGACCCAAGGAATTTGTGCTTGGTAAAGGTTAGTACTTTAAACCATTTTGGAATATATTATGTGACCAATCATGTTGGCTTTGTTTGGTTGATAGTATCATCGTATATAAAGATGGACCCAATTGGTGGATTTAGTTTTACATGTGTTCAACTTCCAGTCAAGCGTAGAACCACCAAAACAATTGTTGAAGAGAAAGCCCTTAAGAATAGAAGTTTTATTGTCATTAGACAGCAGTACAACTAAATTAAAGGGATTGATCTGATCACTGCCAAATAATTAAAACCAAGCACTCACACACACAAAAAAACGATTTAATAGTAAAATTTCAAATAATATAAAAACTGTGAATTGCAAAAAAAATCTTTTTTTTTTTTAACTTTTACCACTAAGATAGACAAGATTTGAGTTCAGGTCAGAAATCTATACGGAACACTTTAAAGGGGTTGTGCTCATGAGTATGTGATTGGTCTCTGTCCGTCTTCCTGGTGTCAGACATGATGAAAATGGAGGTTTAATCATGCAAAGAGGCCGACCAATCAGCAGAGCTGATTTGAAGGGTCTATTGAAAGCCCAGCTGCAGATCTTCGGGGGGGGTCTGGGGGTTGTGATTGCGTTTTGGTCACCTCACCTTTACTCTGTGGCCCTTTTCACTAACAATCGTCTCAGACAGCCTGAATGATCAGACTCCAGGAGTTTGATGGGTTTCTTGTCTGACACTCAGACCCACTCACACTTTGAGTTGACTAAATGACTACAGGACGTCAAGGTGCTGCTGAGGTTGAAAACCAGCCCACCGCTACCAAGTCTTGTGGTCGAGTTTTAAACCCTATAGCAGTTATCTTTCCCATAGCGGATTTAACTGCAGAGGTCAGCTGTCCCCAATTCTGCCCCAGAGGGATCCAGTCTGGTCCACATCATCAGGCAAGCACACCTCCAGAGTTGTCACTACATCTGGGTACAAATCACAGCCAGTATCGAGTCGGATGAAGCTGATATGGGCCGTATCAACGTGTGTAAATGTTGTGCAACCAATGATTCAGTATAATCAATGTCTATATGTTATGTTGAGCTCTAAAATGGGGGACAAAAACTGTCTAACCAGATCCTTCAAAAAATACCTGGCGTAGAGAAGAGCATTTTAACAACAGGCAACCATTTGCTCAGGTAATTTTCATTTGTCATTGTGATTCAAGACAGCTGAAAATGGGTTCACTTTGACTGCTGGTGTGCTCATGTACATCTGCTTGTAATGCCTGTGATGGAGAGAGTGTGTGTGGGGTGCCTCTCAAGTGGATCTCTGCCCCCGTGCTCCTCTCTCTCCCTCTCTCTCTGTATCGTCGTCTCTCCCCTGCCAGACCCTGTGTTGGCGCGTGCTGATGAGCGTCGAGTGCAGACACTCGTGTGACGAGGGACGGAGAGAGCGCCGTTTGTTGTGTAAATGCCTTGTTACGTGTTAATTCACAGAGTGTGGTTCTGTCTCCTTCAGAGGCTGATCTCCCCCCCCCCCCCCCCACCGTGTGCATGGTCAGACATAATGTGAATCTCGAGCTTGCTCTGACTTGCTTGTTCATTCTCATGCTCTCTTCCCCTCCCCCTATGGGGAGCCAGCCCAGCCCTGTGGTATAGAGGTGCTGTGTTGATCTGATCGAGGTGTGATTTGATTGGAATGTGAATCCTTTGATGCAGAGCAAGTGAACTCGTTAGACGGAAACAATGGGATGATGGTTCTGAGAATCCTTCCAAATATTTCAAATATGAATTGCCTCATGCCACAGATCTTTTGCATATACAGCTCCCAAACAGAAGGAGCTTCAGTACTTTTTAGATGAGGAACGGTAATCAAGTGGCTGAGGGGTTAGGGAGTGAGGTTAGTAATCTGAAAGTACCTGGT
>CM059317.1:19258791-19390682 GCA_030340685.1 Protosalanx chinensis | reverse complement strand
CTCTGTCTCTCTCTCTCTCATAATAGTGCTGCATTGAGTTAGTTGATGTCCTTTTTTGGTATCTTCACTTTATTGAAAGGCAAAACAAAACATCTAAAACTAACAGTCAAAGGTTTCCTCAGCAGCCCTTTGGAATATCCAAGGAGATATGAAACTGGAAGGAGACAACAATGAGTAACATCATATTTCCCTCCCCCCCCCCCCCCCCCCACCCCCCCCCCCCCCCCCCCCCCCATTATAGAGAGCATGTTGCGAACAGCCAGCAGTCCGGACAGCCTGCGCTCTCGCACGCCCATGATCACCCCGGACCTGGAGAGCGGCACCAAGCTGTGGCACCTGGTGAAGAACCACGACCACACAGACCAGAGGGAGGGAGACCGCGGCAGCAAGATGGTGTCTGAGATCTACCTGACCAGGCTGCTGGCCACCAAGGTGACCCCACAGAGAAGAGCCTGGCTAGGGGAGCCTGGCTAGGAGAGCCTGGCTAGGGGAGCCTGGCTAGGAGAGCCTGGCTAGGAGAGCCTGGCTAGGGGAGCCTGGCTAGGAGAGCCTGGCTAGGGGAGCCTGGCTAGGAGAGCCTGGCTAGGAGAGCCTGGCTAGGGGAGCCTGGCTAGGGGAGCCTGGCTAGGGGAGCCTGGCTAGGGGAGCCTGGCTAGGGGAGCCTGGCTAGGAGAGCCTGGCTAGGAGAGCCTGGCTAGGAGAGCCTGGCTAGGAGAGCCTGGCTAGGAGAGCCTGGCTAGGAGAGCTTGGCTAGGAGAGCCTGGCTAGGAGAGCCTGGCTAGGAGAGCCTGGCTAGGAGAGCCTGGCTAGGAGAGCCTGGCTAGGAGAGCCTGGCTAGGAGAGCCTGGCTAGGAGAGCCTGGCTAGGAGAGCCTGGCTAGGAGAGCCTGGCTAGGAGAGCCTGGCTAGGAGAGCCTGGCTAGGAGAGCCTGGCTAGGAGAGCCTGGCTAGGACAGCCTGGCTAGGGGAGCCTGGCTAGGGGAGCCTGGCTAGGGGAGCCTGGCTAGGGGAGCCTGGCTAGGAGAGCCTGGCTAGGACAGCCTGGCTAGGGGAGCCTGGCTAGGGGAGCCTGGCTAGGGGAGCCTGGCTAGGGGAGCCTGGCTAGGAGAGCCTGGCTAGGAGAGCCTGGCTAGGACAGCCTGGCTAGGAGAGCCTGGCTAGGAGAGCCTGGCTAGGGGAGCCTGGCTAGGAGAGCCTGGCTAGGACAGCCTGGCTAGGGGAGCCTGGCTAGGGGAGCCTGGCTAGGGGAGCCTGGCTAGGGGAGCCTGGCTAGGGGAGCCTGGCTAGGGGAGCCTGGCTAGGAGAGCCTGGCTAGGAGAGCCTGGCTAGGAGAGCCTGGCTAGGAGAGCCTGGCTAGGGGAGCCTGGCTAGGGGAGCCTGGCTAGGGGAGCCTGGCTAGGGGAGCCTGGCTAGGAGAGCCTGGCTAGGACAGCCTGGCTAGGAGAGCCTGGCTAGGAGAGCCTGGCTAGGGGAGCCTGGCTAGGGGAGCCTGGCTAGGGGAGCCTGGCTAGGGGAGCCTGGCTAGGAGAGCCTGGCTAGGACAGCCTGGCTAGGAGAGCCTGGCTAGGGGAGCCTGGCTAGGACAGCCTGGCTAGGAGAGCCTGGCTAGGGGAGCCTGGCTAGGGGAGCCTGGCTAGGGGAGCCTGGCTAGGAGGGCCTGGCTAGGGGAGCCTGGCTAGGAGAGCCTGGCTAGGAGAGCCTGGCTAGGAGAGCCTGGCTAGGAGAGCCTGGCTAGGAGAGCCTGGCTAGGGGAGCCTGGCTAGGGGAGCCTGGCTAGGGGAGCAGAGCCTGGCTAGGGACAGGCCTGGGGGCTAGGAGAGCCTGGCTAGGGGAGCCTGGCTAGGACAGCCTGGCTAGGGGGAGCCTGGCTAGGACAGCCTGGCTAGGGGAGCCTGGCTAGGGGAGCCTGGCTAGGGGAGCCTGGCTAGGAGAGCCTGGCTAGGAGAGCCTGGCTAGGAGAGCCTGGCTAGGAGAGCCTGGCTAGGGGAGCCTGGCTAGGAGAGCCTGGCTAGGGGAGCCTGGCTAGGAGAGCCTGGCTAGGAGAGCCTGGCTAGGAGAGCCTGGCTAGGGCTGAGAGCCTGGCTAGGAGAGCCTGGCTAGGGAGCCTGGCTAGGGAGCCTTAGGCTAGGGAGAGCCTGGCTAGGGGAGCCTGGCTAGGAGAGCCTGGCTAGGGGAGCCTGGCTAGGAGAGCCTGGCTAGGGGAGCCTGGCTAGGACAGCCTGGCTAGGAGAGCCTGGCTAGGGGAGCCTGGCTAGGGGAGCCTGGCTAGGGGAGCCTGGCTAGGAGAGCCTGGCTAGGGGAGCCTGGCTAGGAGAGCCTGGCTAGGAGGAGCCTGGCTAGGAGAGCCTGGCTAGGAGAGCCTGGCTAGGAGAGCCTGGCTAGGAGAGCCTGGCTAGGGAGCCTGGCTAGGGAGCCTGGCTAGGGGAGCCTGGCTAGGGGAGCCTGGCTAGGAGAGCCTGGCTAGGGACAGCCTGGCTAGGAGAGCCTGGCTAGGGAGCCTGGCTAGGACAGCCTGGCTAGGGAGCCTGGCTAGGACAGCCTGGCTAGGGGAGCCTGGCTAGGGGAGCCTGGCTAGGAGAGCCTGGCTAGGAGAGCCTGGCTAGGAGAGCCTGGCTAGGAGAGCCTGGCTAGGAGAGCCTGGCTAGGAGAGCCTGGCTAGGAGAGCCTGGCTAGGAGAGCCTGGCTAGGAGAGCTTGGCTAGGAGAGCCTGGCTAGGAGAGCCTGGCTAGGAGAGCCTGGCTAGTAGATAAGGGCCCCCCTCTTACAGGGGCCACCCCGCCTCTCACCCCGCCTCTCACCCCGTCTCTCACCCCGTCTCTCACCCCTGTCCCCTCCCTGAACGATCCCTCCGTCAGCCCTCGTTGACCTTTGTTTTGCGTCTGCTTCCGAGGCCATTAACATTTTTCATAACCTTTTGCATGAATGGGGCTCTCCCTCCCTGTCCATCCCCAAACAGACCGCTGTGTCTTCATTAGGAGGCTGACCTTTGTCTGATCAAGCTGTACTGCTGGACAGCCCCCCCCCCCCAGCCCCCCAGCCCCCCCCACTCCCTTCTAAGGTCTTCTATTGGTTCCTGAAGAAGGCTGGTGGGCCTATGACAGTTCCTGAAGTTTTTTTTAATTGAAAGTGTTGGGTTAGTGAGAGTGAGTAAGTGAGGGCATAATAGATGAGTACAGGAATGAGAGAGAGAGAGAGAGCGAGCGTGAAAGAGCGGGCTTAACCAAAGAGAGGAAAAAGAGAAAGTGATAGTGAATGGCAGTTTGGTTCATGACACCATTTTACCAATGTGCACGCACAGACCCACCTTGTTGACACCTTATTACCTGTCAGGATAACTTCCCCCGGGGATTCTGCCTCTCCTGGCACATGTCGCTGCATGGATACCTTTCCCATTAGTAGCTGATGTCCATGGTAACCTGTAGGTACCAGAACAGCCTGCGGTTAGGTCTGCATTCCAGGAGCTCCAATTAATAAGACAAGTAGCAGAAGACACAATACCATGATGCAACCACATGTATTAATACTTAAAGTAAACTTAAAAGAGTAAGTAGAGACATGCTTGCGTTGTGTAAATTAAGTTGTCAATTAGTACGTGAATTGACTAAATCTGTATTTCCATCCTTGTGTCTTCTCTCCTCAGGGGACGCTGCAGAAGTTTGTGGACGACCTGTTTGAGACCATCTTCAGCACGGCCCACCGGGGCAGCGCCCTGCCCCTCGCCATCAAGTACATGTTCGACTTCCTGGACGAGCAGGCGGACAAACACAGCATCACAGACGCTGACGTAAGGCATACCTGGAAGAGCAACTGGTGAGTCTGACGCTCGCAAATCTACATGTAGTCATTTAGCAGACGCTCTTATCCAGAGCGACTTACAGCAGGTTGCCCTGAGGCAAGTAGGGTGAAGTGCCTTGCCCAAGGACACAGCATCATGTTAACACAGCCGGGAATTGAACTCGTAACCCTCCGATTAAGAGCCCATTGCCTTAACTTTCGACTCCAGTCTTTGTGTCCGACTGTGTTTTATCTGAGTGTGAGGTCCAGGTAGTGAACTGATCCAGTGTGTTTGTGACTGACATGATTAGAGGGTCTCTTACAAGGGAAGGTTGCGGCTGCTCTTTGTCAAATGCAGGCAGGTGCTGCAAATACCCCAAAATAATGTATTTTTTTCCTTCCATGCTCTTCACCACCCACCCTCCCTCCCCCCCTCTTCCACCCCCAGTCTCCCTCTGAGGTTCTGGGTGAATGTGATCAAAAACCCCCAGTTTGTGTTCGACATCCATAAGAACAGCATCACGGACGCCTGCCTGTCTGTGGTGGCCCAGACCTTCATGGACTCCTGCTCCACCTCAGAACACAAGCTGGGGAAGGACTCCCCCTCCAACAAGCTGCTCTACGCCAAGGACATCCCCAACTACAAGAACTGGGTGGAGAGGTGAGGGCACACGCATCTAACACACCCTCAGATATGACATCCCCAACTACAAGAGCTGGGTGGAGAGGTGAGGGCACACGCATCTAACACACCCTCAGATAGGACATCCCCAACTACAAGACCTGTGTGGAGAGGTGAGGGCACACGCATCTAACACACCCTCAGATATGACATCCCCAACTACAAGAGCTGGGTGGAGAGGTGAGGGCACACGCATCTAACACACCCTCAGATATGACATCCCCAACTACAAGAGCTGGGTGGAGAGGTGAGGGCAAAGTCTCGGTTCTGTCTGTAATGAACTCTTCTTTTTTTTTAAGAGTTAAAAAGGTCTTGGAATCTCATCTACAACTACTTTGATGTAGGAATTGTCTGCTTGTTATTGATGATTTTGATATGATGAGATGATGTATTTTTTTGCTTTCCAAACCTTTCTTCTTCCATCCCTTCTCTGTGTTGTGCAGGTATTACTCTGATATCTCACGGATGCAGGCCATCAGTGACCAGGACATGAGTGCCTACCTGGCAGAACAGTCTCGTCTGCATCTCAGCCAGTTCAACAGCATGAGTGCCCTTCATGAGATCTACTCTTACATTGTCAAGTACAAGGATGAGGTAACGTCATAGCTGCACCACATGATATACGACTAAATCGTAGGTTTGATACAATAAAAGTTCTATTATCCTCTAGGCTTCAAATGATGAGTTCATGTCTTACTTTAGATTTGACACAAATGAAACATACTAAAATGTCACAGGGACAAAAGAGAATCTTGTAGAAGACTTCCTCTTTGTAATATAATTGTATTCCCATTTAACATAGTCTGTTTGACAAGATAATGATCTGTCTTCTCCTCTTGTTGTGATCTTCTCCTCCAGATCCTGTCTGCTCTAGAGCGAGATGAGCAGGCGAGGAGGCAGAGACTGAGGAGCAAGCTGGAGCAGGTCATCGACACAATGGCCCTCGCCAGCTGAGTAAAGACCACCGCTTCCTCCTCCTCTCTCCATTACTGTCCCTCCCCTCTCACTTTCCTCACCCAGAGATGAAGATGAACTCTCTAAACAGCCACCCCCCCCCCCCCCCCCCCCCTCTCAACAAACATGATGACTGAACTGTGAGAGGACTGCAGCAGTGTACTGCAGCCAGGGGGACTCTGCAGAGATGGGAGGACCTGTATGTGTGTTTGTGCATTGTTGTGTGTGCGGGATCTTCAGATGTGTGTGTCCGTGTCAATGACTGGAGACACTGGACATTGTTACACTCAAGCACACGACAGCACTGGACACCATTTGGACTATCGTTGCTGTATTCTTCTATTTTTCTTTTTGGGGGGAGGGGGGGGGGGGCGTGAGTGGGGGGGTGGGGGGGTGGTTAGCCAATTATTACTGTGTTGACGCTAATGTGTCTTGGATGTCCGGGATTCGAACTCGAAAAACAAACTCCCGTTTTAGGCATCATGAGCTGGATGGAACATGTCAGGACATTGGGCCATCAGCTTTGAGCCAAAAGAGCGAGATTCTTTGGGTCACCTGACTCTGTAAAGAGTTAAATAAACTTGATGTTTTTTTTGTTGTTTTGTTTTTATGTAATCAACTGCCCACACTCTCTGATCTGCCACCACTTGTGTTACTGCTGAATTTGCACAATTTACAGAAAAACGTTACAAAGGAAAACTATATAGATATTATATATAAATACTACTACATTTTTTTTTATCAACAAATAATAGGTTTAAAATTGTGCCATCAATTTTAACCAACCAACACAATGAAGAAAATATTCACACAAAAAAGTGATTTGATAATTCAATCAAAAACTGACCGTAGGAAGAAAAAAAAAGATGAAAAATTTGATTAAAAAGTTGTCCTGTGCCACATGTTTAATTTGAATGTTGTTTAGTGCAAAGAGCTTTTGTTAGATGGAATGTGCTATCATATGATTTAAAATATGAACATGCCTAGTGACTGAAGATCATGTTTTGAATAATTACACATCAAAATATCCAGGAGGCAAAACATCATTTTTGTTATTCTAAACATATAGTTGCTGTTATCATTTTATAAATCAAGACAACCAAACTGACCTTTACAAGATTTGTCACTTTTATTGCGGCCACTTCAATCTGGCATCAAGGCTTGATGATTGGATGACTTCAGATTCGGAGTGTGTGTGTGTGTGTGTGTGTGGGGGGGGGGGGGATGGTGGATGAGCCCACTGCATTTACATGAAGCAATATCCACTGGTTAAGTCTCCACCTGTGATCTGCACATGATTGGCCTGTCTTGGACCAGTGCCAAAGAGGGTCATGAATGAACACATACCCCCCCCCCCTCCCCCCCCAAAAACAAACAAACATAATCTGACTTTAAAAGTAATTTACCTCCACAAACGATTTGCCACGCATTGGCCTATCCTTCCCTAACGCTTCTCTGATTCCACACTGTCTAATCTCCAGAGCCTGGAACAACGCTAACCAAAGTCTCAACAGTTTCAGGTTGGTCTCAGCTCCTTATAGTAGCTCACTAATGGGGTCAGGAGAGTCTGTGTTAAGCCGCTCTGTATGAAATAAAGTAGGGAAAAGCTGTTTTTGGTTGGAGGGTCTTCTTTCCCAGCTCTGGCAATGCTATTATGTTAGATAGCAAGGTGATGTTGATACACCAAGGGCTTCTCTCAACCCCCCTTAACCTGGTGATAGGAGGAAGCCTTAACCCAGAGGGTGTGTGAGGGAAACGTGAGGGTTAAGCATCTAAATTCATTAGCAACACAAGGCTAAATAATCCGTTTTAGCCCGTTAACCTCTGTTTCACAACAAGCCTATTGCCATGTGTGGCTTAAGATTTCTATTCTTTCCTACAAATTTTTTTTTCCTTCTTCTTTTTGAAGTGTTGAAGTCCTGTTTTGACTTTTGAGGTGAGAAACCTTTTATTTTATTATTATTACTATTTGTCTCTGCTTGCCGAAAACCAAACTGTGTCTGCATATAGTTTTTGTTGGTGGTTTATTTGTAAATTGTATACTTTGTAATTTCTTTCCATGATGAACAAGCTATTTGCATATTTTTTTTGTATCAAGGTAGATTTTCTTTCATTGGATTTTTTTGTGTCTCTTTCTCAATGTTGTAAATTGTACAATACGGTACGCAGAAGAGTCATTTTCTTTTGGTTGTTTAAAGTTGAAGTACTTGACCGATCTAAAAGTTTATTTTGAAATCTTGAGGATCAATGAAAATGTTGCATCAAATAATCATCTTGTGTCTTTTGTGAAAACGTGATTTGCTGCTTTTATTCTGTATCTTGTTTCAGTCAAACTTTAGGGCTGTCAGTTTGCGCTGGTCATCAATGCTGTTTTTATTCCTGATGTGCCATACTTTCAAAACAAAACACTGCACGTGAAAGCAGAATGCCCCCTGAGTATTCTCATCTTCTCCAAGTTGTTCAAATTGTGTTTAAGGTGTCTTATTGTTGTATTCAAGTAGCAAGTCCTTCATAGCTTCCATTAGACGTTTCAGAAAAGAAAATCTGGGAACTGTCTTCTGCTTACCTGCTTGGGTTGCCAAAACACTTAAGGGGGTTATTTTTTCTCTGCAACATTGGGTCTGACCTTGGTGAGAGAGACCTTTACACATGGCTCAAGTTATGATCTCCATATTTTATGATACAAAATAAGCTTTTTCTGCTTTGCAGGGTTTTTTCTCTGTGAGTTAATGGCTTCTGGGATTTTGGTGCAATCTGTTTCTTCTGGCACTGTTGGATGAAAGCGATAGATGGCTACTAAAGCACAGGCTCAGTGATATTGTTCATAGTTGAAAAAATGTTGGCCCTTTGTGTTCGGGGCCAAAACACCATCATAGTTCAAAACTGTACAACTGTGTCAAATTGTGTTGTTACTTCCTCATTTTGAGGCTTAATTGTGACTTGTAACATTAGTCATGTATTGATTTGTGTGAAATTGGACCGTCGCCCCTCAAGTGGAAGTTTCTTTGGGTTTCTGCCCCTCAGCCTAGTGATGACATCACTGACTCTGCATTCTCAGGACTCAGCCTTGCGTTTTCAGTCTCACGTTCCGATTACTCTGCAGCTCTGTTTTTTGATCTGAATGGGGTGGGTGGTGGAAGGTGTGGGTGGGGGGGGGGGTGGTGGAGGGGGCGGGAGGCGGGTCGAGGCTTGTTTTACTTTTTTGCATGACTGCTTACGTTTTCGATCAGTCCGCTTGGCTAGTTGACAAGCATCTGTAGCATCTGTAACAACCCCCCCCCCCAACCCCCAAGATCTTTTAATTTGTCACGTTTAAATGGTGATTGACTTGTGTTTTTGTGATTGAAGTGGTACAATGTACAGCATGTCAAATGAATTGTCATGACAGCCGTTTGTTGTGATCTGGAAAAACATGAAGATTAAGCCCATGTGAATCCCTTCAGAGAAACAGCATCTTACCCTTCGAAATGAGTCCATGTTGGTTCAATTCCAACCGCACACTGTTATGAAGACAAGAAAAAGATTTGAATTTGGTGGACTATCGCATGTCAAACATGTGGAAATGTGTCTGTCAGAGAATAAGAGAGCAGATGATCTTTTTGTGTCTTTTCTAGTCCACTACATATCATCTCTACCTTCCATATTAGGGTGCCAAACTCCCCCCCCCCCCCCCCCCCCCCCACCCACCCCCCAAATTAAAATAGTGTATCCACTTATGCTGACTCATGCAAGGCTGATCTGTTTTAGTTGAGGCATTATTCTATTCTGATGCCTTTCAGTTAGGGAAGACTTGGTAGCTTTTCTTCACAAAACTGCAGCAGATCCAAGAAAGTAAAAACTAATTCGTTTCCAAACAAAAAAAAGGCAAATACGTGTTAATATAATGCAACAATTCTGAGAGGTTTTTAAATAGTCCAACTTGAAACAATTGTCACATGTTTGCAGAGAAACATTCACTGTGTAAATATTCAGTTATTTCCTATTTTGCTGATTTACTACTTGTAAATAAACACTCATCATGGAGATAAACATTTTTTGCTAAATATCACATGTATTTCTGACTTTTTCTTTGAGATGTGACGCAACACGGACATTTGAAAGGTTATCCAAAGACTATTTGTTCTAGCAGGCAGCCATATAAAAAGTCGAAACACTGACAAATAGTCCGGTGTAAGAGGAGAACCTCATTTGGCATGTGGATTGACTGGTTCTGGTGATTATACATGAAAGTCCCTTAGGTATTGTAATAGAAAGAGAAAAAAAACGCACAATAAATGTAACAAGGACATCTCAATACAAAATATCACATATGAGTGTTAGGCAAAGGTAAAAAAATGCAAGTGAGACACGTCTGGTGAATTCAACAACTGAGTCTCAGATTGTTTCTGATGAAACAGCCATCAAATGAACACAGTCATGTAGCTGATAAGTATTCAGACCCCTTCAAGTTTTAAACGCTTAATTGGGTAATTTAAAAACGTATTAAATAATGGTTTCATCAACACCCAAAAATCCAATAATGTTCAATTGAAATAGGTTTTAGAATTTTAAGCTATTGAACGTTATATAGAATGTGTCAACCACAAAAGAGGTAAATTATTTACTAAACGAAACGTTTATCCCCACGGCACATAGAAATGTTTAGTGTGCATGACACTTCCGTCTTTCAAGGGAGTCTGTGTTTATGTAAATAAATACATTTTTAAAAAACATTGAAAGTTCAGAGCAGCAGATGTGGTTACATATAGGAGGTTTGAAATGATCAAAATACTTCTGAGAACTGGCTGTTTGGCCAAAGTTACTGGGAAAGAAGGTCCTCAGCTGATGACCATGAACTCCAGAGCCGCCACAGAACTACTGGGCTCTTCAGAGTAGAAAGAATCATCTCAGGGACTGGAACACAGAGGTCAGGTTTAAGAGAATCCAGAACCGACATCCCATTACTGCTATTTACTAAACCCAACACAGGGTGGGTCTGTGCTGGCCTTAACAAAGCCCCCCCACCCCCATCCCCCTTTACCCTTTATCTTATTGCTGTTCCTACTGAATAACCAGTCATTAATCATCCTTATATGAATGCACACTGTACTCATTACTGGTTTTGCTCTCTGGCGTTCTTCATACACTCACGTGTTTCCCCTGGAACGATACATCTTCCTAAGAGCGTTCATACCTTCTGGTGCATATGGATGAGTGGCTCTACAGGACTGAAGATCCCAGTTCATAGAGAAACCATCTCTGAGTGCAAGCATCCTGCACGTGCTGCGTTAAAGCATTTAGGAACAACCCAAAGCTGTATACTTTAATTTTTTTGTGTTTATATTAATATGGTCGTGTTTAAACGTAAGCACATTTTTTCCCATTGGATTCAATGAGCCCAGATAGACAGAAAATGTTATCGTTTGCACCATGTGTAACCAGCCGGGCTAATTCAATTAAAATTCCAATCCGAGGAAGGAACGCTGAAATTGCGTAATGGTCATGGGAGCACTGAATCTCGTAATGATCCTGTCAAGAGCCAAATCATTTCACTGCGCTAACATTATGATGAATTCCCCCCGAAAAGCACAAGATGTTCACTGAACCCTCCCTGCCTCCTTACATATTGAAAGCTGTTCCTTTGGTTAATAAAGCCATGATCCATTTCCTCCTGTCCTCTTTTTTCCCTAATCTTGTTTAGTTACAAGCAGCGTTTTATCACACTGAACCAAAATGAAATTGGTATTCTATTTCGGCTGAGGAGTCTTAGGGTGTCTGTCAAAGTGGATCGTGTCAGGTGGCGGAACAGGCGGAACCAGCAGACACCCTCCCCAGCGCTGATATCTGGGGCTCTTAAATCCTCTGCATGGTTCAGTTGTTGGGTGGGAGTCTTAAGATGCCATCCATGAACAGGCGGTGAGGTCACCACAAACAGGATTACTGTCAAATTTCTCACAGGTGTAGAAAGAGGTGAACCTGTATGTTTTTGTGTCTGTGTGTATCGTACTTTGTGGCTAACAAAACACGTTTAGTTCATCTTCTTCCGCCTCCCTTCCCACACTTCCATACCTGGAAGAAATATGGCTTCAAATTGAGATCATGCAAACCTCACTACCAGTCTAATGTGTTTTCCCTACCTGATCTATGCTTAAATCAGCATAGTGAGTTAATGTTTTATATACAGTACATATACACTAACAATATATTGAAAACACACAAACAAATCAAATTTTGTAAGCTCTTACTGGATTGTATAAAAACCTATTTGATGTTCATCTAGACAAAGCACATTAATTAGTTTCTTAATTGCTATTTGTCTGCAGTGTAATGAAACAAAGACTCTGAGCAGTCATAGTCTTATTCAATTATGTAATCATCAAAACATTAAGCCACAATTAAGATTTAGTTAGTTTCCTGGAGAAAAGAAAATTACAATGAGAATGCTATAGGAAAACTAAAATCATTTTAAAAAGATGGCAGACATCGTTTTGTAACCTTTTCTGCTTCCATTCAGTAGACGGTGAACTGTATTAATATCAACTGTCTTGATTGTGCAAGGCTTCAAGAATCATTCACTGAGCAGGACACTAGTTATAGTTTCATCTGCTCTACACATGCCTGCATGTAGTTTAACTATGTATAATATTTAGTCTGTCCTTTTAGCACATCTGAAGTGAAGCCTTGTTAACACATTTCCTTCTGCACTGCCGTTTATCCACTGGAAACCCACAGAAAATCCATTCCCTGCTTCACTGGCCTAAACCTTCCATATTTCACTTGAATGCACTTGGATTAGCAATCTCTATTAAATTAGTTTGAACTGTGGTCAAAACGTTCTAAGTCTGCTCCACACAATTATCATTGCCACGCTGTTCATTAAAATCACAAAGGAAGTATCGTTATTCTGAAAGTCTGTTCGATCGATTACTGATAAGTTACAGACCGACAGATAAACCTGGAGAGCATCATTCTGCTCCTCAGTGTGAACTCTGTCAGGTTCTGTATTCTGTTGCTGTACAGTTTATCAAGTGTGCTTGGACAGACACTGAGATACAGTAATAACTTGACCTGTAACCACCTCTTATTTCACCTCAGGCTCTTCTGTAGACCTCCCTACTCCCCAGACCCACGCACGCACGCACACACACACACACGCACACACACACACGCACACACACACACACACAGCTCTTCTCTATGTAGACTTGCTGCAGCTCCTGGTCTGTTTTTCTTCCTTTTTCCAGCTCTGATTCTGTCTTCCGTCTTCAGGTAATGGGGTCAGATCCCTTCAGAACAGAAAGTGCCAGTCCGATTACCCCCAACAGTCATGATGCTGCCACTCCATGATGGTGAGGTCACAGGACGTGTGTGTGAGTGTGAAGGGTCGTGGGGTCAATCTACTGACCTTTAGAGTTGAGTTCATCTTTAGATGGTCCAGATGTTATAGAATCACTGCTCAAGGCTAAATTCCACCTTGTCAAAATAACAATACAGCTTCCTTTGATCTCCAGTTGTGTGTCTTGGTGTGTATATGTTGTGTGTGTTTATGGGCTAGAGTGACATTTAAAGACACCCTTACCTTTCCTTCTCAAACGATAAAATAAGTCCTGACTTAGTCAAACTGATATGAAGGACTTAATGAAAGGAAATTAATTCCAGAGGTTTGGCAAAGTCTTCTTTCTTTGTCTTGTCCTCTGAATAATTGAAATGTAAGTACATCCTATTTGTTGATTTTCCTTTTTTTTTACATTGTTCCAAAACCGATTATCACACCAACCAAAATCAACTTCCTAATGAAACATGGTTACAAAACAATCTACTGAAGTACAAACATTGTAAGATCTTGATTAAAAAAATACTTAAAGCCTATACAATTTCAAATATGGATATACAACAAATAATTCTTAATAAGAATGAAGAATATAGGCACAATAGTCTCTAAAGACACAGTTTTCCCCAGCTGTTACTTTGATGTCTTAAACACAGTGGATCTTGTCATACACACGCATAAATTAATTAATCAGGTCTTTGCTTCTTTTTGTATATGACAGCTTGTGATCAAGTTTCTATTGGCACGTGCAATAAGCCCTGGACAGGACATGACAATGTAACCATCACACTGTCCTTTAATTAGCTGGTTGCTTAATGAGGCACAAGATGGATGTGGAGTATTAACCACAGCATGTCAGACGAAGCCTAGTGTACTGTACAATAACTAATGTTAGGTCACAAGCTTATTGGTCTCTTAAAAACGTTGCTGAAAGCCTCATAATTCAGGACTTGTCAAATCTGCAGTGGAATTACAAAATCCCTTTTACTCAGTGCACTTGTGTACAAATGTTACTGAACAAACCTCAGCATTTGAAGAGTCACTCTGTACAATAAAAACCTATATGTGTCTGAAGGCCACAGTTAGAAAAGCTAGTAAAAAGAAAGTGCTCCAATGTAAAGTGTGTGTTTTCTTTCTGCCCCTCACAGTACACTGTGTGCCTCTCCTATACAGCCTCCTAGCTCATCTCCGACTGGCCATGAATTTTTCATTGCGCCTGTTGCTTTCTGCCTTTCTCTCTTTGTGAAGCAGGCATTTCTCTCAGAAACAAAAACACACACAAAAAACCCCGAGAAGCAGCCTCGACCTTCTCTCTGACTCAGTGAACAGCCTTTCTGCAGAGTGGGAGGAGATGTAGAGGGCAAGAGAGAGGGTGAGAACAAGGCTAGGTTGCTTTGAGGACTGCACTGCAGTGAACTAGGGAGAGAAACACCTGCAATGGCAGTCGTCATGGCAACATATTTCAGTCTCGGCAACACTGTGTTGTTTGAAGGAGTTTGACTTAAGTCATCGTCTCAAGCAGTAGGTAGTGTGTCTGCATAGCACACACAGTTGTAGCCCGGTTATCAACCTTCAAATATACAGGTTCTGTAAATCTTAGGAAATTATTTATTTTGTTTACTTACAAAATAATAAACTCTTGTGTCTGCAGAAGCTCTTTATAGGTAGGAAGGAGCATATTTACATTTACATTTAGTCATTTATAATTTATCAGACGCTCTTATCCAGAGCGACTTCCTGCAAGTACAGAGACATTCCCCCTGAGGAAAGTAGGGTGAAGTGCCTTGCCCAAGAGGACACAACATAATTTGGCACGGCCCGGGAATCAACATTCTAGATTACTAGACTGATTCCCTAACCGCTCAGCCACCTGACAGCCTCTGCATATGTTTTGACTAAGTAGACTTCCTTTCTCAACGACAGACATCAATGTTGACCAACTTGTGCCAGCCAGCCAGCCAGCCAGCCAGTGCCCTGGCTACTGCCAGAACCAAACTTAACAGCATGGACTCAAAAGGAATCCTTAAAGAAGCTCCTATAAATATTTTAGCATTTGGAGCTCGCATCATCCACCGAGATACAAGCTAGGAAGCTTATAATACAGTCTGTACGTCAACGAGATGGACTGATCAATAATGAACTATGCTACTGTGGCATCCAAAGCCAAACTGCGAGCCAGCGTCTGATCTGTGGCACAGTGGGGGATCCTCAGGCAAGCCCACAGTACTGCAGCTGAATGGCACTGAGAATACATTAGGGGACCCTTCCACTTTGAAGAAACTGTGTCATAAAAAAATCACATCGCTCAGATGCAGAGAATCAGTTCGTTTTTAAGGGGTGAGAATATGAAGTTGAAGTCATTTTTTTTTCATGTTAAAAAGAGTCTTCAGGATCTAAACTCTCTTATGTAGCCAGTGACTTAATTTTAATTGCAGATTTGTATCTCGTCTGTCATTATTTCGGCATCAGGTTAACCCTGCTGTGTGGATCCCAGACCAGATCAGGTTGTTTAACCGTTCTAATCAATCTGCCATCACAATTAATCTGAATCTGAATGCACGTTCTGTTACATTGTCCATGTTTAGAATTTGAATTTAGCAGTTCAAAATTATACAGTACAGGACAATTTCTATATATTCTGGATTGTTCCATACTATAAGCTATCTGAGCATTGTATGCTGCTAAATACAATAGTCCAGAGAAAACAAACAAGGTAGAGGCCAGACCATCAGCCTCCTTGATAAGGGTGATACATCATCCAGTCTACTACTAAGAAACCATCCAAGCCTTTTCAAAGTGTTACCCACCTTCTGTAGTCAAATGTCTAATGATTATTAAAGGAAGACCCAAAAGAAAATGGGTCCCCTGTGATCCCCATGAGAAGGTGATGTGCAGGTTCAAAGCTGATATAAGAGATGGAGAGTAGATTTGTGCCTCTGAGTGGAAAGGTCATTTATCAGGATTACCAGTCAAAGCTGGACCTGTGCTTGTGACAGAAGTTAGAATTACATAGGTGGATCTGGCAAGTTTGGTTTTATGGGTTTGCATCACTGACCCCCCCCCCCCCCCCCCCCCCATAGGTCTCACTGATCCTTATGTGAGTTGTTGCCACCGGTGACCGTTCTTATGGATTATACGGTACATTTTAAGGATTTCACTTTATGTAACTGTTTTGTTATATAAACTGTCCGTATTGTTTGTGATATTTGATCAATGATTATATGTATTCATTTAGCAGACACTTTTATCCAAATAACAATTATGCATTGTTAATAGTCTTTGGCATTTTTCTTTTTCAATGGTCCATGTTCACTCAAATATGAAAATGTTCGTACATTTCCTGAATAGCAGTTCGACCATCTTTGTTTTAGACACTGATTCAGCACGTGGACCAAAGTTCATCCAGTTCTGTTTGGGTTGTCTCAAGGTTTGGCTCATTGCTTTCAAATAAACACTGTTTGCCTTTCAGGTGGATAATCAGTTCGAGTTCATTTTGCCTTGTTTTTCACTGTCCTTTATTTCTGCTTAGTATTCTAACAGCAGCATATTGAAATTTGAAGTGAGCAAAGCAATTGGCCGGCAAGAACAGCTCATTTAGTAGGAAGTTTGCAGAGCTGTATCCCACAGTGGCCCTTTTACGTCACCTCAGAGACAGATGTGGCCCGTCACCTCATTATATGGGACCTGCAGGCAGGGTTTACATTGTTACAGTTCAAACTGGACTATGAAGCTGCTGCTGTTAAAACAGTGCTGTTCCACTGGCTCATTCAAGCTGTGTGTGACTTACACAGACGCTAACAATGAAAGTGTTGAATGAATGAATGAATGAATGGATGGATGAAACAATGAATGTGCTTTGGTGACATTAGTCATTTTCAATCTGACCAAAGAAGGCAGCACTTCCGTGTTGATCTGTTGGCTCAGAATTTAGATTTGGCTCATAAAAGTGTTGATTTCAGATTTCAGATTTCATAAATAATTTTGCAGTTTCGTCGGTCAGTTCTACACTGAAAAAAAAGTCACGCAGGAGCAGCTTTTAAGAGATATGGGAATTCTGCTTTTAGCCAGTCGGACCAATTATTTTTGTGATTTGTGTAAAACTAGCAATCTGAGTGAGACTGCGTCCCAAACATTTTTTCTCTCTGGTTTGTTCACAATGTTGTATTTCACTCCATTCTAAACACGTCAGGGAGGTCTGCAGTTTGGAGATACGGGCCTGTTGAAGATAGACAGAAAAAAAACACAATTGGCCTCACAGTTTCAGAGACTTTTGGTGGGCATTGAATATATAGTCAAACTAGTACATACTCATGTACACCCAAGGAATCTAAAGTGATGTGGCAGTCATTCACATGCTGTGCCATGGCTGACGAGGGGAGGGGCTGTAATGCAAGCAGACAGATTCAGGTCAGTCACTTACAGCTGGTATGAATATGTTAGGAGAGGGGGAACATGCTGCATGTTCCCCTGTTTAGACGGACCGGAGGGAGAGAGGGAGGACAGGAGAGGGGAGGAAACAGAGGGATGAGAGGAAGGAAAGGAGATGGAAATGAGACTCGGGAGTGCTGAGAGGAAGAGAGAGAGAGAGATGGGGAGAGGCGCCAGAGAAAAGGGAGACCAAAGAAAATGTGAAAGGGCGTGGAGAGGGAGAGTGAGAAAGCAAAGATGGAGAGAAAATGATTAGTTGTCAGAACGAGAGAAGAGGGAGAGCAGAGAAAGGAGTACAGAGGTTGTGCAAGAAGCTGAACCAGAGGAGAAGAGAAAAATGGGAATGAGAAAAGGTAGAGAAAAGCTGTAAAAAAAATACAAATAAAAAAACATTTAAAGAAGAGAGAAAGCACATGGTTTTCCAACAAGGCGGAATCAAGAGTGGATTTGTGACAGAGAGCAAGATGGTAGCTGACATGGAAAAAAATGACAAGAGAAAGAAAGATTAGCCAATAAGACAAAGAGTAAGAAATAAATAATGGATGATATGACAAAGGTGAGAAGGCAGATATGGCTAAGAATGGCAACACTTTATCTTCTAGGTTCTAAGTATGTGATATTCATTTCTTTGTACAGTACAATATACTTAATGTAAGATAAGTGATTGGTTGCCTTTGAATAAAAAAAGGGCTATTTTCATGTCCATTTTGCTTGCTACAAGAAACTACTGGAAGGACTCTACAGTGGAGTCACACAGGGTTATGGGGGTGAGTGGGGTGGGATCATTTCTAAACTTCAAGTCTGAGGGGATTTTAGCTCAAGGTTGTTCTTTTCTGTTGCGTTCACCTCAACCAGCGTTGCTAAAAACGTTCAAAAGCCAGATCTGGCTTCCTAACACTTACCTCCAACAAGTGAGACAAGAGACCTGTGGCAACATGAAAAGCTTTTTACATATTTGTTTTGTAAGAAAACTGTATTCAACATACTTCAACGACAATCTTGTTGTTGTTGTGTGGTGAGCAGTGTGTTACGGCCTCCCTCTTCCACCTTTACACATTCATACATGTTGATGATCGCACACTTTCTCAAGATCTCATGACGTTGTCGGTGTGGTGTATGTTTCTGTTCTCCGTCCTCTTAACTGCAAATCCAAATGAGTTCATGTGTGCTGGGGCGGATAAGAGGGAAAGACAGAGGTGGAAAAAGAAAGTGTGCCTGTGGTTTGGTCTGTTCTGTCAGGGTGTGACATCTGGCTTGCCGTAGCTTCACTTCCAGAGAGTGAACGAAGAAAAGGAGTGATAGTGAGAGAGGAAGGGAGGTGGTGAGGTGATGAATGGACTGGTGTGGAAGAGAGTGCCTGGGTGAGAGAGAAGAAGAATGAGGTCATTATCTTTGCCCTCACCTGTGGCCTCATGTCCACACAAACACCACAACCCCTTGATAGAAACAAACACTGGACCCTCTAACGTTCCATCAGACCCTCTTTCTGGTCTCTTATATCTAGTCCATTTGCCTTTTATATATCCATTCAGACATGAGGAGGATTGAGAACAAAGTGATACTGGGTCGAGGTTTTGGGGATGTTAGATGGTCTGGTGTCTTAAGTATTATGCACATCTTTTGTCTGACTCATTTAATGGATGTAAGTAAGTAAGTAACGTTTATTTATATAGCGCCTTTCACAGACAAGCGGTCACAAAGCGCTTTACAATAATAATAAATATAAAAAATAGTATTGTGTGTGAGTTTATTTGAGCTCATTTGATATTCCAAATGAATGTTTAGAAAACGTAATTCTTAAGATGAAGTCATGTAGGGCAGTTAGGTTAGGGTGTCAGGTTAGTGATCAGACTGTACCTGGTACCTGAATCTTGATTAGCAGACCGAAGATATGTCATATACAGGAGAATAACTGTACATTGTTGTTAAAAGGATGATTAGAAAAACCTACATTTCTTTATGGAACAGTTAAATGATATATGGCTCATGTGCTTTGCTTCATGGCTTCCCATAGTTTGTACTCATGAAAATATTTTGGTTTCAACTTCCTGACAACCTTATCATTTCAATTAAAAAGCTCCACTTTAGTGTTAAAATCTGTTTAATCCAGTTTATTTTAAGGCTGTTAACACACATCCTTCCTCCCCCCCAGGTCTGCTCTCTCCCTCTGGTTCAGCTTCGGTTCCACCCGCTGAATCCCTGTTTCCCAATCAGTCAGCTCCTAACCCTAGCTCTATCTCTCTTTATGTCTCTATCTCTCTCTTTCTCTCAACACCCTCCCCCCTTTCCCTCCCGCTTGCTCTCTCTGAGAGCAGACATCCCTCCATTGATCCCCCTCTACACCTTTTCTCTCCTCCTCCTCCTCCTCTTTTCTCTTTCACGGGGGAATCGCCACATCCCTAACCAACGAAGCAGAGCAATTGCCTGTTATCAGTGGTCGATTTTTCATGCGCTTGTAAATTACTTTGTATTGACACTCTGTCAGAAAAAAAGGTTGTCACGGCAACCCACACCGCAGTCATGCTGCTGGGGTACCGTGGTGCAGGGGCAGTGAGACGGGGTGTGAGGTGGTGAGACAGCAGGGGGTGGAGACCCGGGGGGGGGGGGGGTGGTGTCGTTATAGGTCTGGGGTTTTGGATTTACTCCGGAAAGTAAAAAGAATATTAAAAATATATACATCACAACATCAAAGATCATAGGTTACCATCATTTGTTCACTCAAAGTATTATATTTTGAATACTTAACATTTCCCAGTAGAACTTGTGATTAGTATCTGATAACATACTTTCTATCGTGTGTAAGTGTGTGTGCGTGTGTCTACACTATGGGTGTTATGTGTATTTGTCATTGGATTTTCTTGGCCATTTACTCATGGCCCAAATCTACTATAGGGTGTTTTTAAACTGACACAGAGACCAATACGTGTCAACAAGGGTTTGTCAGCTTTGAAGTCAAAACTCTTCATCATTTCTTTCTCCATCTCTGTCTTTGTATCTTCCTTTTCCTCCTTTCTCTTTTTCTCTCTCTCTCATTCTTCATCCTCCTCTCTTCATCTGTGTTTCTCTTTGTCGTTGCTGTCCATTTTGTGTCAACCACATCAGCCACTCCCTCCTCTGTCTCTCTTTCTAACTTCACTTCCACCAATCAATCTTGTAGCTGTGGCAGCTACCTTTCACACGCTACGTTTCGTAATTATTACTCTTTCGTTTTACTCTCTCTCTTAGTTGACTCTAGCACGTCTACCATCTGGAAACGGAGCCTCGATCGATCATGCTGTGTGCCATCATCTATGAGTGTTTGAATCTGGGGAGCCATGTGCCGCAGTCACTGAGGGTGGCAGACTGGGGATCAGAGGGTAGAATACGTCTGGAGGGCTGGCGGAAAAATGGATGCAAATACTACAGCATATACATAGTATTATATACTACATATAGTATTCCATGCTTAAGAGGCACGAGAGAGAAAGTGAGAAGAACAGAGTATGATCGTGACGATGTGAGTGGGTAACAAAGAGAAAATGGCCGAGAAATTAGGATGATTGTGAAGGCCAGAATGATGGACGTTCAATAGCACAACCTTTTTGATGTTCAGCCAAGGCTTTTTGGCAGCTGCCTTTCCCACAAAGACGAATGCACACACGCTTGTGTGAGGCTCAGCTGGTGCCGCCCGCCTCATCCATTACAACAGGATCTTTAAGATGCCAGAATCTCCAAATTGATACTTGCCAATTCAATATAACACCTAGCCCAGGCAGACACAGAGAAGTATGAATTCCAATTGGATCAAATCTAAATCCTATTCCAGATGCCACATGCTAGAGAGAGTTATTTAGAAAGAAGATTCTTTTGTTGTTGATGTAAACAGACAAAATAGACAACAATTTAAATGTGGAATTTGGAGTTTGTGGGTCATCAACAGGAGCCCTAGTTATCTTAAACTGCAGGATACAAACCTGACAGTTACTGGACTGTTTCCAGTTTAAACTGATCACTTCAATCCCCACTAACCGTGACACACTGATTGATAAACTTTTGCTAATTAATTATGACCAATTTAGACAGCAACTTGAGTAATTTGGCAGCTTGCTGAGCAAATGATTTTTTGGATACCTTCCTTATTGTGTTCTAAATAAAGCACATTAAAGCACCAGAACATTTCTCCCACACAGCAAGACAGCTTGTTGACACACGTTTCCTTAGCAGTTTTTTGTACTTCATCAACACTAAGCTGCCTTGCGAAAGGTTGTGTTGATCACGTTTATTTAGAGTATTCATTCCTCCAACTGCTAGAGAAATGTTTTAGTTATTAGTCTTTCAAGCAACCTTAGGCCCTATCATTTTAATTGTTTTAGTATTCTCCAGATATAAATTAATAGCTTTTCACGCATCTCATTGAGCCCCCTGACTGAAATGAATTCAAATGGAAATAACCTCAGTCTCTGTACATTTAGTCATTTATTTGACGCTCTTATCCAGCATGACTAAGTACAGAGACCTTCCCCCCTGAGGCAAGTAGGGTGAAGTTCCTTGCCCAGGGACATAATGTCATGTCGCCACGGCCAGGATTCGAACTCGCAACCTTTTGATTACTAGCTCAATTCCCTCAGCGCTCAGCCACCTGACTTCCCATATCAGAAAGGGTTAGCACTGAACCTGAATCAGTCAGGACCTGAAGAATGATTTCATCCAGCCCAGCCTGAATCGTCAACCCTATACATCTCCCACTAGTCACTCGAGAGTTCAGCCTCGATGTTATCAGCTCATTTGAGCTCCATTGAGGTTTGACTTAGATGGACAGCAGAACACAACCCAGCTCTGCCCAATGCTATGAGACCGCTGTAATGATGACTGGCCAAGGCATCAGGGCCATGTGACATTTGTAGGACTCAATCTCCCATAAAACCTAGCCTATACTGTTCCTAAATAGTGATTGGTCAGGGCGTCACTAACGTTTGACATTAAGATAATTACATCTCTCAAACCCCTTTGTCAATTCATATGGTCTTTAATCTTTAGTCCAACTTTGCATTGTTCCCAATGATGAACGTAATGCTAACATATTGACATTTGTTATGAATGCGGAAAGACAGGGGGGAGGTCTTGAAGCGACATGTTTTTGAACAGGTTGGCAATGATCACATAATGTAGGGGGGCAATGTTGATGACTTATTCATGGCCCCTTCTGGTCAACCAGGAGCCTGGGGGAGTACTGCAGACAGATGCAGCAGAGGGAGGTAGAGGAGGGGGAGGGTTGAGAGGGAGGAAGGTATGGAGAGTTGGCTATGAGAAAAGATAAACCATGGGTACAACAGAAAAGGTAGGATTACATTTGGCCTTGGCCCTTTGATATTGTATGTTGGCAATGAGAGCAAATTGATAGATACACATTCCCTACTTTACACACTAACAGGTTTGTAGGAAGAAGGAGATGTGATGATCGACCTACAGTAAACGATCCTATTTTTAAGCAGAACGATGTAACAATTTGCAGGGTGGAATTATAAGGAAATCGTTAAAAAAAATGGAGACCAATTGGAATGTGGAGCAGCATGCTGTCCCTGTGATTCGATCCTCTCTGAACTTGCATGTTCACGGTCGATGTCTAGGTGACATGAGGATCTAATCACTGCCGGGCTGGGTGTCACAGCTGCTGCAAAGAAAATAGTGCGTCGATAACAATAAGAAGTGTTTTATACTGACCAAAACGTCACAGGTGAACAAGGTTAACCATGAACAGTGCCAAAGAAAAACAACACAAATACTTATGCTGCCGAACCCTAAATGATGCTCTCCATCCAAAATACATGGGGTGGCTCCCTCATGTTGACGGAGCCTGGGATTCGAACCAGGCACCTTCTGATTACTAACCAGACACCCTAACCGACTGCATGAGAATTTCCACGAGTGCGACACACACACACACACACACACACAAACAACATATTTCCTTTCTCCCTCTGCAGCGGTTAACACCTGTTTATATACACATTAGTTTTGCATGAATACTTGTGCAACGACTGTAATCTATCATTTCCTCAACCAGCCCCTCCTAACACAGTAACATTACCACTAGACTGTGCAGATGTTGAGGAACGCTGCCTGAATCAACGAAGGGAACAACAATCAACACTTCCTCCCTTGCTTAACCACCCGCTACCCACCCTCTACCCACCCTCTTCCCACCCTCTCCCCATCCCTCTACCCACCCACTACCCACCCGCTACCCACCCTCTACCCACCCTCTCCCCATCCCTCTACCCACCCTCTACCCATCCTGCTACCCACCCTCTACCCACCCTCTCCCCACCCACTACCCACCCACTACCCACCCACTACCCACCCTCTCCCCATCCCACTACCCACCCTCTCCCCACCCTCTCCCCATCCCACTACCCACCCACTACCCACCCTCTACCCACCCACTACCCACCCACTACCCACCCACTACCCACCCCCTCCCCATCCACTCTCCACCACACTCCCTACCCACTCCCACCCACTCCCTACCCCACTACCTACTACACCAAGTTTGTACATTATGGGCTCACAAGGTCAGCACACCTTAGCAACGAGGCGTAGGGGACGTTCTAAAGGTCAGTACATCCTCTGCAAGAACAGAGAGAAAGGTCCCCTTCGTCCAGGACTGCCAGAAGAAAAGGACATCTTTTTGTTTTTGCAGTTTGTGCAGTTTGTTCTGGACAAAGCCATATAAAAAGCCCAATATAACCCTTTTATATGGCTCTGGTTCTCAACACGTCCCCTCAGCAGAACCGTTTTCTTGTGTAGTGTTTGTGAACTGTTGTGCGATTGGTCAGAAATGTAAAGTGGGCGGGGTTAATGCAGAGAAACTTAAATGAAGCTTCCCCATTCCCGATGCTCGCGCCCAGTTTGTCTCGTGAAAGTTTGATCATTTAGGCCAGAACGAGCTTTGGTCTCGTGAAGCGTATTTAACAAGCTTTAGCCACACAAAGATGTCAGTAAGCCATTAGCACGCTAAAAGTCTAGAAACTACACTTTCTACTACATAAATCTGGGCTATTTTTAGCTAAAGTATAAAGAACATATATTATTATATTATATATAATATCGTATATTATATTCTATATTATTTTGGTGAGCACTCTCAGGAGCAGACTTACTTAACCTGGAGTTAAACAGTTATTTAGCAGCAGTGTTGTTAGCTATCTTACAGCCAAACACATCAGCATAATGGCGGCCCTCAGGGCAGGTGGAACTGTAAGACAGTAGAAATGCAGCTACATGTAATGAAAGGGCTGATTCACTGCGGTTTGAGGTTATTTCCGAGTGTTTCTTTAGGTCTCAGAATAGGACATGAGACATTAGTTGGGTTGAAAATGGCCCAGTTGCTCACGGATAGACAATTTGTTGTCCCCTCGTATAAATCTTGATTTGATTTTGAGAGATAACGTTGGACCATGATCAGGTGATGTCGTACACCTCAGCGGCATTATCCCTTACTAATGAGGATGATACCAAGCAAACAAGTGGTAAGTAATGATTATTAAATCTCATTTTTAATGATTAAAGGGATCATTAGAGAGAAAGTGGGCCACAATATTTGTTATGATCACTTTAAAAGCAGAACGTGAATACCACCTAATGTGCAGATGATCAAATGCGTGCAGCAGCGCCTCCTCTGAATCAAACACCACGCGCATGTTTAATTGGTCTCTGAGCTCTCAGACTTTTCTAGCAGTGTTTTTCTGCGTTTCCAAGCATGCACACACACACACACACACACACACACACGTATGCATGCATGCATGCATGCAGAGATGTGCTTTTGTGCATAAAGTTCCTACACAGATGCCATTTTGTGCAGTACCCACGTGCACTTTTAGAATCAGAATCTCTGTGTACTCGCACCCTGCACCCCTTCAGCTGCACTTCCATGTTCCTTTGTCAGAAGACGAGCCATCAAGGTTGTGATGAGTGTATGGAACAGCACAGCATGAAGTGTGTGTGTGTGTGTGTGTACGTGTGTGTTTGTGCACGTTTAGGTCAGTGTCTGTTTGAGTACAAGAGGCACCAGTAAGCATCACGTTGCCGTAAGCAAAACATCGGGAGAAAATATGTCCAAAGAGAACAAAAGGAAATAATGTAGGAGACAAACACACAGAAAGAGAAGGTGGAAGAGACGAAGCCATGAAAGCCCTTCTGATGTACAGCTAACTGGAAGGCTCAATGTGTAATTGCCTGTGTGAGCTTGGTTAGTATGCATGTGTGTGTTCCAGACTGGGAGTTTGAAGGTCTTGCTTTAGACTAAGGTGTGTGTGTGTGTGTGTGTATGAAAGAGATTGTGTGTGCCTCACTTAGATAACACTTGACTTAAGCTTAAGGTCATGAAGAAGGGCAGGGCATCTCTATAAATCCAACATGAGGAATGGGGGTTTGTGTGTGTGTGTGTGAGTGTGTGTGAGTTTGTGTGTGTGTGTGTGTACGTACGTGCACGCATATTTCAGTGAGATTGATGGCATTAAACAAGCTGGCATGAACATCATGGTGTGTGTTGTTCTTTGACTATATGTGCATTGTGCATTGAGTGTCATTCATGCCAGTTATGTGGATGTGTCTCATACAATATGCACTGAATCTACTTTGCCTCAAGCAACGAGGTGCTGTGTATCTGTGTGTCTGAGCCAATGAGGTGCTGTGTATCTGTGTGTCTGAGCCAATGAGGCGCTGTGTATCTGTGTGTCTGAGCCAATGAGGTGCTGTGTATCTGTGTGTCTGAGCCAATGAGAGACAGACCTAATGAGGCATGTGAAGAGGTTACTGCATGTCATCTGTGTCATGTGGCGCAGTTGGTTAAGGGCGTCGGGCTAGTAATCAGAAGGTACCCGGTTGGCTGTGCCAACATGACGTTGTGTCCTTGGGCAAGGCACTTCACCCTACTTGCCTCAGGGGGGGAATGTCCCTGTACTTACTGTAAATCACTCTGGATAAGAGCATCTGATAAATGACTAAAATGTAAATGTATAACTTGCTTGCTTCCTTTTTTATTTAGCTCATTAGCATGTGATATGAGCCTGTAGGAGTCTAGTGTTACATGTGTGTGTCTAGCATTTTAATGAATTTACTTGCTTCGGATCAAAATCTTCAAAACATTTCCAGTCAAGGCCAAATTAAAAGAGGCTGTTGAAGAACAACCCACCTGTGGAACCACTAGAAATATGAAAGTGTCCATGAACAGTCTTGATACTCTGAGACACAGTCAGTTTTAATTGGCTGTTATATTTGTGTCGCCTTGTTTGCAGAAAAGCGCCATCTGCACTGAGAGAATGTTTCATTTCAGATGCTAAAATTACATCTGAACATCATCTGGATTCATTTTCTTGGTGGAAGTAATCCATGTTTTTGGATTAGTCTTTTACCAGAACTTCATGTCAAGCTCATTTGAACTAAATTAAAAGTTATCAGTGGGGAACCTGGAATAACATAGACAGTGATATGCATGGACAAATGAACCAGCATTCTTGTAAATATTTTTGGAAACCTTTGCACAAGAAGTGATGATTGGATTCATATTTTTCTTATTTTGTAACAGCACAGATGATGCAGGCAATGGATCCATTCTAACCCCCAACATTAAAAGCACTTTTTGAAAAATGTAATCTCTGAAATGATACGACAGTTCTGAATAGCTGAAACATGACATGAATGTAAGCTACCACAGCTACACTTTCTGTGCTTTACTTTCTGAATTCTGTGTGAAATCTTTAAGCCTAAAAGCAAACTGCATATATTATGTAGAATTTATTACTGCTTACAGGCTGCTGGACTGCAGCAAGCATTAAAGCACAGCAGCATAGGCTAGTTAATTAAATGATGTGGTAACAGGTAATGCATATGTCATCGATATAACATTTTAAAGGCCATGATTTTTTTTCTTCTTCTATTAGGTCAATAACATCCTTCAAATTGGGTGAGATTGGCAATCTACATGTGTTATTGATCTTGTTCACAAGCTTTGATAATGTCATGCCATACAGTACATACACTGGCCTATTTATGTGGGGAAAATGTGACAGGTTTGCGAAACCATACATACATACCAAAGTATGAAATTAATACTAATTGACCCATTTCACATTATTAAAAAAATAAAATAAAAATGAGACAAGAATAACATTTTAAACCTGAATTTCCACAGCCTTGGCTTATTCATGAGAAGGAACATAAAGGAAAATGGTAATTGTGTACAGTGTGTTGAATTGTGTTGAATGCCTCAACATATTCATATCCTTGAGATAATAGACAATATAGGCATGTTCAATTGTTTTTGTACCTTTTTAATCTCTTGTCTTCTTTAAATTTTACAGAAATTTACAGCATTGATTATATAATATGTATGCATGTCTACAATGGTGTCCAGTTACATCCATTTTACAAGCATTTTCTTATTCCGGTGGAACTGACGACAACATAACCACACAGACAACATGGTAAAGATGAAAAGCAGGAGAATAGGAGGAATACAAGGTTGGGGGAGAGGAAGTCCTGTATCATTCATCACATGTGCAACCATGCGTAAACCATGCAAGCCGTGTCTCATTTAAACTCTCCTTCCCGTTTACCGTGTGATCTACCTCATGATCCTCACTGTTATTGTAGATATAGCTGTGCGATGAATAGCTGCTCTGATTTAACATGCATGCTTCCCTTTTGCTCAGCATACGCTTTTGATAAGCGCTTTTGTAGCATTGTAATTAGATTCACTGCTATGCTCACATTTGAGGTCTGAATAGTATTCGTTGTACTCAAACAGACAGCGTTATTTATACCCTGCACTAATAATAATGAAGTTTAAAGAGATTTTGATCTAGATTTTGTACAGTTGTATACATAGTGGACCATTAAATAACACAAAATGCATGGGTTTCAATGGTGTCTGAAAACGAAGGAATACCAAGGAATGACTAGTACCAACTATCAAGACACATTATCACTTGACTCTCCACGCCAACAGCAGTGTGGGGTTGGATGATCTTAGCTGGTACAGTCAGCAACACAACAACTTTTCTGGGAAATCTAACACACCCAGGCCCTTTACTCAACAAACCACAAACCAGATCCATTTCAGCCCTTAAAATATTTTCACATCAACATCAATAATCGGAAAAAAAACACTTTGATCTTCCAGTTCTACTAATCAAGTGATTATGTGAAATGTTGTTTAAATGCTTAGTTTAGCCTCTCCAATGATCGTATGTGTCAGTGGCGTTTGCTCTTTATCCGCTTGCTGTGATGGTGTCAGGCAGCAGATGATGTGCTAGCTAGCCTGTTTGGACCTGAGCCTCGCTAGCTTCCCTGGCTGGAAGGAGCTGGAGGCGTTAATTAGCTAGTAGCTTGATGCCAGATTTGGGTCGACGCTAACGCCACGTCACTGGAGCAGTGCAGTGAGCGAGAGAGAGAGAGGAGGACGCCTCTAATGAGCTCTCAGTGGTGTGTTTACTGTTACCCCAAAGTCATAGCTGTCCCCTCCCTCCACACACACACACACACACACACACGCACAGAAATACAGACTGAAAATTCATCCATTCCATATAGAGAACGCACATACATTTGGGCATAAACAAATGCAAATTATTCCATGAAAAAGCAAACGACTCGCACGCACGCACACACGCACACACAAACTCACGCTAGCAGATAACTGATTTTCTCCGCAGCCTTTGCCAGTGATGAGGGCCTAATTAATCTCAATACTCTGCAGCTCTTTATCATATCTGTAACAAGCAATCAGCGAAGTAGGATATGATTGGCTTGATCTACTACGTGTTGTTGTAATTGTGTATGTCGACTCTGCAGTAAAAAGGACGGGGGGGGGGGAAAAAGTTCTCTCTTTTGATCAATAGTAGCTGAAACCCAATGTGTTTGCTGTGTTTCCCCCCTACCCCATTTAAAGGACGTGTGCTTTTTTAAACAAGGGCAGATAGACTGCTTTAAAGGACAGAGGGAGGTTTTGGTTTACATTCTTCTTTAAGATGGATCACCGTGAGTGTTGAGGGATTCTAGTGTCACTGGACGGGCAATTACCTCTCTCTGTGTGTGTGTGTGTGTGTGTGTGGGGGTTCTGCTCTAAGTACTCAGCCCATCGTACAGTCAGTGTGTTTGTGTGTGTTCCATCTTCAGCTGGGGATAGATAGCTGGGACAGTTTAGACTGTTGTGGCTCAACAGTGAGGTTAAGTCTCAGCAGAGCAGTGGAGTCACTGCCCCCCCTCCGCTTCATTAGAAGGCCTGACAGAACAGCCTCATTCAGGATGGATGAGCATGGCGTCCGCATGCTTTAAACACCACAACATGTGGGCTTCATTAACAAATGGACTTTGTTGTGACTCGTTTTGCAAATATTCTCTTACATCCATCCTCAATGAAATGACACTACTGATGGATGAAGAGGTCACTAACTCTGCCAGTATTTCCATATTCACACGGACCATCCATCTACTTGGTTCAAATACTGAACTCATTTTAGTTTCTGCATGAGCTCTCATACTACATTGTGCTTTGCATGATTATCCTTACGTAATGATAGTGCCAACAACATGCATACATTCCAACCCCATTTGCTTACATGCTGCAGTTTCTCAGACAACAGACAATCCCAGTGCATTATCGCCACGCTTCCTCGATTTTGAACTTTAAATCGTCTTAAACCCTCGGCAGTTCCTTCTTCTGCTTCTGGACCGTTTAAGAGCTTGTTTCACCTCTGTTTCTTCCCAAAAGTCTGTCAGTCTTTTATTGATGCTTGTCCACATCCACATTTATTCCCCTACTGCAGGAACAGATAAGGCTCCTCTGTAATTTATGGTCTTGTCGGGCAGCATGACAGGCATCTTCCTGGAGACACCAGGGGAAATGAAAAGCCTCGAAGCCTCTCAGACGAGGAGGAGAGCTGGGTGGGAGATACCGATAAAGTCATAACTAATTGAAAATGGGATGCATTCCTGCATTTTAACTGGTTCAAAATATGTATTGAATGTATGTAATGAACTTGAACAGAAAACATGATAACATACTCCAATCCCGGTATTTATATGAATGACGGTTAATGATCAAATACTTTGTGTTTGATCTAGGCCTTCAGGTCTAAGAAAATAGGAATCTGCTGAAATCATGCATGAATCATGCTTTAAACTCCTTAAAACCATTTGGAATGTGATCTGTTAATCAGCCCTGTGCTTTGACTCAGGCATCAGAATCAATTACTTCAAACATTGTGAAGTTTGCTAAAGGCCTTCGACATTAAGTACCAGCTAACTGACTGTATCATTATGTCTGTCCTCTTTCATAGTGCTAATTGTCTCTACTTATCAACTGCTTTCCCTCTGAGGACGAGGTGATAGAAATCCTAGAGATTCTTTACTTGCAAAGTGTGTGTGTGTGTTAAATACCCCACTGTAATTGTACTGCTGCATGTTGTTTTGCCCCATGGTAGTGCGAGGAACAAATGCTCCTGAATCTGGACAAAAACCTGTTCCTCCTTAGTGACCAGATACAAACACACACCATGGACATTAATGCAGTGTGGCTCAGTGTTGCCAGGGACATGTGGTACTGATGGAGAGTGACTGTACTCCTGCCACTGTTTCAGTCCACAAGGGGGCTTCCTCACAAGCCACTAATTATTCTTTCGCACCTCGTCTGAGACGGGGAGGGAAGCGCAGAAGAGGGGTGATTATGGCGACTAGAGGGACTTGTGCTTTCTTACAAGGACAATGAATCACATGTAGTGGCCACCTGTCCTGTGTTATTCCTTCTGCACTGGGTTTGACAGGACAACTGTGTTTATACACTGCCAGGAGGAGTGTTACATTGCGCTTGGCCGAAATTATTTTTAGGAGGAGCATTTGCAATTCGAAATTGGGGTGTGTAGGGTTGTAAGGCTTGTTTGTTCTATTCAACTTATCCCTGCCCCAATCACCCAGATCTGTGTTAGGTTTGGAAAACACAAAGAATATGTCCTTTACTTTCTTCCCTGACGCAAGATTTTCACTTGCTTGCAAGTTGAATAAAGGATGACAACTAAAATTAGAGAAGATAGAATGGGAACATTTTGTCCATAAATATATCCAATTATATTTGAGCAGTTTCCCACCATGCTGTACCTGTCATTAATATGACATTAGTGTGGAGAAACCTTTCAATCCCAGCAACCCCTTCCTGTCTAATGGGAGAGGAACGTGCTGGATTGGCCGAGCTTCCTCATTAGATAGTGAACTCTTGGTTGATTAGAAGGTTACAGTTTGATGTATGTTCCCAATGTTGTGTTGCCTTCATCAAATGGTTATTCCATGAGGGACAGAGCGCCGTGATATGAAACCAGACTATCAAAATGACAAACAGGAGCTATTTTTCTGGTGTAAAATATGTGTAAATCTGGTCAAAATTAATTAATTCTCACGTAGATTTTAATACCTTTGTGTGTCTCTGATCAGTTCATCCATACAGACTGGACCTATGTGGCTGTGCTGACTGTGTTTATATGTTTTTGTTTATCTTCTGAAGTGCCCCTCTTCATCCGTATCTTACCCGTCTACTTGGACCTTATCTCAGATCGGGTCAAAAGCTCACGACGACCCTTACTGAGTCATTGAACAACAACAGTGTTGTTTGTGTAAGGGGTATGCACACGTGCTGTAGGGGAAAATGTCAAGTGTGTTTGTGTGAATGTCAGGCGGTTTAAGAAGCCACAACATCCTCCCTGTGTGCATCTGAATGTCATTTTAGTTGACATATCAAGTAATAAGTTCATATGTACAAGCGTGCTTTGAGCCACCACAAAGAAAGCATATTACCCTAGAATAATGTGATAAATATCCACAGTAGTTATGGTCTGCATTGAGGTAGGGGGGGGGGGGGGGGGCAGTGATCCGCCTGAGCCCTCTGCAAACAGAAGCAGAGTCGTTGCCAGAGAACTGCTAAACCTTGTTTTTGACTCCTTACATTCACATGTAGTCATTTAGCAGACGCTCTTAATCCAGAATGACTTACAGCAAGTACAGGGACATTCCCCCCTGAGGCAAGTAGGGTGAAGTACCTTGCCCAAGGACTTCTGGCATGATCAGGAATCGAACCGACAACATTCTGATTACTAAAAAGACAAGGCAGCAATATTTGCTAAGTAAATCCCATCGTCCATATCTACTCTCCAGTCCGATGCTCAATCTACAACTGCTGTGATGTTTGCTTTCAGTTTTTTTTCTCCAAAGAAAGATTTTTCAGTATGTACTGACCTGGGTCTGATCCAAGATTATATATGTGAGCAGCTGCTATAAAAAAAATATTATGAATATTCTTCCCTGGACTTTACCTACTTCTGTCGATTCAGAGGTCAATTACCGGCAGGTTAAATACATCATTAAACTAGTGTTTTCCTGAAGTACTTTCCCCTCCCTGTCAAAATAACTTAGGACACTTTTGACAGAATTGATTTTAAATGGAGACCAGCAGCAGCATGGCCTGGAAGCCTGCAGTCTCACTGCACATGCATCTGTTTTCATTAATCACCGTGTCGCTTTCCCCGCAAATATTCCTTCTCTCCTTGGCTGAACCTCTGGCGATTATTCATCAAGGCGTTCTGTTTTCCTTGACCATTTTTCATTATACCTGACATGCTTGGGATAATTAGGCTGAATTTAGAGCTATACTTTTTTTTTTTCTTCTCCTTTTATTACCAATTATCTGGCCATGTGTGAAGTGTGTGTGTGTGTGTGTATTAGCGAGTGTGGGCGTTTAGGTGTGTGTGTTTTAATTATGGTGGCTAGTCAAGATGCATGCAAAAGGTGTACCTGGAAACAACAAGAAGATGAAAGGAGAAATGTGTGTGTGTGTGTGTGTGTGTGTAAAGCGTAGTGATGAGCAGATACGCAAAGACATAGACCAGTTTGTTGTTTATCTCACCTCAGGCACAGATAAAGATCAGTCGATGGCTGTTCGTGCATCCTCAGTGATCGAGCAGGTATATGTCCCGTTTATGAAATACAATGATAGCATTTGCACCAGTGCACTATAACTCAAATGATCACTCCCAGTTTTTATGTGATTCAGGCTCTTATAGACTAACCCTGAGGGTTCATACTCTTTCAGGTGTGACACCTCCGCTAGTTTGATTTGAACCAAAGCCGTTGTGGAAGCAGGTACGTCGAATGTAAACCAATTAGACCAATGATCCACTGTCTGGCCCCTAAAGCCATGCGATTATACTAATACACCTGCAATCCCACTGTGATTGTTTGTGTTCTTTAACGCTAAATTAATGTCATTGATTACATTAGGGATGATTATGATCAAACAGTGTTTATAATTTGCTTAAGATTTACTTTAGTGTTTTTTTTGCTGAGGGGAGTGTATACACATCATGTGCAAATGGACACACGAAGCAATGCATGTTGGGAGTTTGGCCATCACTGACCACCAGTGATCCCTGGTACTAACTGAGAAGAATGGATGTAATGACTGCACAGAACAAAGGAACAATGATTTAAAAAAAGAGGCGAGATAGAAAGAGAGCGAGGAAAAGGCGAAGGTTATTAAAGAGACGAATGGAATGGGAGTTTTTGTTGTTGTCTCTTTGTAAAGATATACCACAACACCATGGATAACACTGTGAGTGAAGCTGGGTTGTGACAGCATGTCTGTATATGAGCGTTCACAAGCTTTGTGTTTACCTCAGTCTTTGTGCAAGTGTGTACTCACACGTGTGTGTGTGTGTGTTCTTCGTAGTTTGTAGAAGTATGAGTTTGGTGTGTGTGTGTGTGTGTGTTGTCTCTGATGTGCACCTCCGCAGGACCTTGGCTGTCTGTCAGCACAGCGCATTAATTAGACTTCAGCTGCACAGTAAAGTAAAGAGCACGAGTTGAGCCAAGCCAAGCTGAACTTTAGTGAACGCAGCCCAGCTTGGCCTGCCTAACACGCTTCCTGCTCTTAAGCTCTGACTAATTGGGCCAGGGGGCAGAGGCAAATCTCCCCCCCCCAGCAGAGAGAAGCAGTGAACTGGAACGAGACAAGAGAGCAAAACCAGCAAAGCTCTTCTTTCTCATCCATCCATTGTACGAGTTGGATCAATACCATTTGTATCCCCCCCCCCCTTCGCCCCCCCCCCCCCCTCCCCCCTTCAACACGCTGTGAAGTCTCTTTTTTCCGTTGTATTCTTTTTTTTTTTATCACCTCTGTCAAAGGAATCCCAGATGTTGCATTGTGAAGCCGGCGCTTTATTGGGTGAATTAAATTGATGTCTGGGAGAGAAAATCTTCCACTTAGTGATTTGGGTGTTCTAAAGTGAGAGAGCTATCCAAGAGAAGCATCCTTTTGTGGGGGGGTGGGGGGGATGCGTGCATTTGCACCAGTCTGTCATTTTAAATCCAGGGATTGGACACCATTGGCCTGCTTATCTAGCTGTTTCTCCCAGCAGGGGGGCCCTGGGAATGCCGTGATGGGGGGTTACAGGATCCAACGTAATTGCATGTCTGCCTCCATCTCCTCCTCTCTATTTAGTCTTTCTCTCTTTCTGTGCTTGTGTCCTTTAGCTCGCTCTAACACTCCCTCCTATTTTATGTTGTTCATTCGTGCCTCAGCTCTTTATGTTGTCTGTTAATAGCCCTGTGCACTGGAGACTCATGGGTACATTTTGTGATTGTGTAGATGGCACTGTATCTAAACTGTATAACAGCAGGTGAAAGCAGCATATGAGGCAAATGTTTCTTTTCAAATGTGGCCCGCAGTCAGATATTGAACGCAGCCAAACGCTGGTGTTATGGCTGGTTGCATTTCCTTAGGGTGCATGTGTGTGTGTATTGTGTGTATTGTGTGTATTTTGTGTGTGTATTGTGTGTGTATTGTGTGTGTGTGTGTTCTATATATTTTCAGTGCTTCTCCTGCTCCTCACTGGTTGAGTGACAGCAGTACTGCGTGCTTCCTCCATTATTTAGAAGCATTAGAAGGAGAGATGGGAGTTAGATAAGATCAAGCAGACTGAGACAAGTAAATAAGAGCAATACAGACTCATGTTTGCTCTTTAAAACTGAAGATAGCATTTATTTTATTTTTGGGGGAAGAGAACAATAACGTAACCGGTGTTATGAAAAATATGTCCGTATATCCTCTTTAGGATGATGGTGCTGTGCTAGTCCATGTTTAATATAGTGCGCTGGAAATTAGAAGGGAGGTATAGCGAAGAGAAAGTTAATGCAGAAAGAGATGGGGGGGGGGGGGATAGTGAAGTAATATAAATATACATAAGGGCAAAAGAGATTAGTATAATGTGATGTAAATAGACACATTGGTCCAGCCCTTAAGGAAAATACCGTATTATACTGTACATCGCACATATGTTTACGGGCTAGCGGTGGCGGCACTGGATATAAATGTGGTTGAACCAAATGTGATTGATAAAAATGTGATGGATAAAAAACCTAATATCTCTCAATCCAGTAAATCCAGTATTAACTTCTCACCTGCTACAGACAAGATAATTTATTGCGATAAGAATCTGGACTCTGGTTTATGCCTGGTTTATTTCTGGAGAATAAGCCTGGTTCATTTCTGAGGTATAAGCCTGGCTTATTTCTTCCTACTTACAATAATAGGTGATTGAACCCTTGTTTTGATGACCAGAAGGAAGATACAGGTTTGTGTTTCAACCTTAGGGTACTATTTTATCTAGTATAATCTCATTTCAATTGTACTTTATCTTGATATGTGGAATGATGTGTGTTTGGTATCCCATATCCCATATTTTTTTTACTACACCAAATTTGACATTGAACCCCAAATGAAGAACCTTTTGGTATTTGCCTTTTGGGAAAATGAGAAATGTTGTAGGCTCATCGATATGTGAAGAACTTGGGAGAATTGATACGGCCTGTTTAAAGTGTGTGAGTCCAAAACCAAAATAGCGTACCTTCAATGCACCATGGAGTTTCTGAGCTTCTGGTAAAATATCCAGCCATGTTGGCCTAACAACGCCAAACATGTGCACACACAGTAGGATTTATACAAACCTTTCATGAACTACCTCATCCCACCTTCCATTCATATTCCTTGTCATCCCTGCAGTAGAAGCAGTGCCATATCTCACATGGCTTCTCTGATCTCACTCCGTCAGACAAAGCAAAGCCCATTCATTGGCTAGCTGGCAACAATAATAATAATAATCCTGTTAACAGGTGGGAGCCATGGTGCTCAAGCCTCCTCTGGTGTGGACGCTTAATCAGATGAGAACCCCATCCAGCCTAGCTTCTGTCACCCATGCCAGAACGTGACGGAGCGTTCGCCAAATAGCTGAGACTCCCCGCTGTGCTGGAAAACGGGTCTGCCCAGGAAAGGACGCCTGGGGTTTACCTGGGCTAAGGTTCACAGAGATCAGCCAAAGAGAAAGGTGCTGCATTTAGATAAGGACATCAAAATCTAGTTAACGTCGGTGCACCTTTCACACAATGTGGGAGCTGGTCTCAGAAACAGGTCCTGAGGATGCAGTAGCTTCGGTTCTGTGGTACCATGCCTTTTGAAGACCACAAACTTTTTGGGACTGAACTTTTCATACATTCTTGTGGGCTTTCATAGGTCAGTCTGCCCGATATCGAATCTCATCAGTAGCATTTAGTAGCTTTTAGAATTTAGAAAAACAACCTCATCAGTTTTTTTGTAAAATCAAAAGTGAACTTGACATTAAGGTGAGATGGAGTCTGTGGCATCTTTTAAACATGTGTTTCTCAACTGTATTTCTTAAGCTGTATAGCTAAAGAAATACAGTTTTAAGAAGATAAGAAAGATGAGATATTGAGAAAAATAGCAGTGGCTGAACTCCTGGCATATTAAGACAAATGTCTAGAATTTTCTCTATAACTACACGCACAAGGTTTAGCCAACAGTAATGAGCTGATTCTCAGTGACACTGTTAGACTCTTCAAACCATTCCTAAACTGTATTTCATCTTGGGACTCATCGCATGGAAAATGACCCATTAAACTATTATAATATTCCCTCAGACATCGCCATTCCTGAAATCTGTATTACATTGAATGTTTGTGATGTCTGCTACATTGGCAAATTACCTGCCATTACATGCAAAATTAACCATTCATGGCATTGTAATTAAGTGAGAATAACCATTTTACCAATCAACCAATCATGTTTGGAAGCACATGGAGCTTACCCATTGCGCAATCACTGTACAAAAATACATGGAGGAACAGCACAGCATGAAGTAAATGAGCAACTAAATAAAACAAAAAATGTAATGAGAAGGAGAGTAAGAATGTTCTGTTGAATGTTTTGTTTGGTGCCTAGGGGATAAGGGGAAGACACAAATAAAGGAATTGGCAGAAGGCAAAGTATTAGTCCCTCATGAAATCCGAGCCCCAGTTTTTCATGAACTATGGTTATGAAAGGGACAGATTGGAGTGGAGCCTAATGTAAACTGCTCCACTGTGTCATCAGTACAGCTCAATGTGATGCAGAAGCAGCCTCCACCAAGACAACACTGTCAGATGCACAGTGCTACGTTTTGCAGACATGCAATAGAATGGAGATGGGTGACAATTGTGCCTTCACTTCAGGGAATGTTAAAGACTATTGTAATAAATGAGTCTAAGCAATTGATAAAAATGATGATGGTACACGGTACATTCTGCTGTTTCCACTTTCTTTGTCCAAGCTTGGCAGATGCTCAGATTTCAGATGACAGTGATATCTTTGTATGTCTAAAATGATGAGCGATGGGTGGGCCTATCTATCTATCGAAAATGGGCCTGTCGAAATGGATTCATGAAAGCATGTTTTATCAAGGTTGTTCATAATCATTGTCTGAACTAAGACTACGGAGCAGATTTCTGAAAGGAGACGGACAAAGCTTCCACTAGCACCTCCATGACAGACTCTTAATGTGGGTTGTCTTGCCCCCGTACAAAGCTATCTTCGTCCTCATCAGTTATCCATTCAGATGTTAATTAGTAGCGTTTTTGCCCATGCAGGTTTTTATTTTTTCCAAAGGTGCCAGGCTAGGGTCACGAGGAAAATCGAATTACAGACAAAATATGTCTCTCAGCCTCCAAGGAGAATTCAAAGGATGAATTCCACATCATCTCAAATGGATGTTGATTGTGGGCATTGTCTTTTTCTTCTTAAAAAAAAGAAGATAATATAGACTTATAGATTTCCCTTCTTCTTTCATGGCCTTTTCTCAGAGTATTGGTGTATAAGTATACTGTTGGGGTTTACACAGGTGGTGTCTCGCATTACAATGTGTACAATTCATCACCTACAATCTTTGAAGAGTTTTATACTGGCAGCCATACTATCATAGCATGTCTACAGCAACAACAGTAACAACTGGATTTTTCACCACAGATCTTGACATCTGGAGGTAAAATGCTACCGGGTGACATGTTGTTTGCATCTCAACTCCTGATGTCTAATTTATGAGGTTCTACCCACAGAGGTTTTCCAGGCTATGTGTACTAATCAAAGGATTTGAATGAACAGGAGTGGGAGAGAGTGGGATGGGGGGGGCACTTGATGTTTTGACTGTTTGAGTGGCATAAAGTGTGGTGGTGTAACAAAAGACACGCTGTAACTTTTCATCATTGAGGTGTTTTTTTATCAAAGGCAAAGGCACACAGGTGCTCCAGTGAAGTGGAGATGGTTGTAATATAGATTGAGAGTTGTTTTTTTTCTTCATGCATGTGTGTGTCTGATATACGCCCCAGTGAGTATGAATCAACAGGGATTAGAAGTTAGGGATTTTTGTTAGACAGTTTCCAAATGAAAAATTTAAGTAATCTACTGTAGAAAAGGTGCTTAGGTACGATTCACAATTTACTAGCTTTTGTAGAATGGATGTAGTCACTAAAGAGAGTCACTCTTTATTACCTTGTTAATAACATGACCACTAGCTACCACAAATGCTTCACTAGCGTCCAACCGTAATTAAAACATTTCGTTGAGTTTGACCTTTTCACTCTGGATGGAAAAGACTGAGTTCGACAAGTTGTCTTTGGAAGCAAGATGAGTATCATTAAAATATATGGAGGTGCTTCCTGTGCATGCAGTTCACTGGATACTGTTAAGGTTGTGATGAAACGTTCAAATACTAAGGTCTTAAAATATCCATCCGTGAGCAGCCAATTGTTTTTCGCCTTTATCCTCAAACCACTACCCAGTAGACTTTTAAAATAAGTTATCCCAAATACCCAATTATTTTAACAATAACATTTAATCGACTGCCATAAGTCCCTCATTTATTTAACCCTACAAGTCACAAACAGATGACCTCTAACTATTCCAGCGGTGGATGTGGAATTTTACGCTTTTTGAAAATAGAGTTTCTCCTAAATCAATAGGCCTAATAAATAGTTTGCTTACAGCCCTTAGACTTCAAGGCCTGTGTTCATGAGGGTGTTTATCTGTGTGAGATGGTGCAAAACCTCCATATGTCCAGCCAATCAATGGTCACGGAGTCAGATGAAGAGAAAGGAAATGAAAAAAAAAGAAAGACTGCTTAATTATTTACATCGACTTTTTTTTGGTACAAAGGGAGATGAACTCTCTCATGCTAGACTGAACATTGATAATGGGGCATTTTATCGGCATGCTTTGCTCTTGTCTGAAGTAAGATTCGAGTGTCTAACCAATACATTTCGTTCAATCAAACCACTTTTTTGAATAGGTTAGGATTTCTGTGCAACGTGTGAAATTTAATGTATCTGCATAGTTTGCTAGTTTGCTTTGGCAGCACCGGTGGTTCAGTGGTAGGATTCTTGCCTACCATGTGCAGAAAGCCTGGGTTTCAATCCCTGTGGGGGTTCGAATCCCGGCCAATGCATTGAATAAATTTGAAATTTCCCCATTAGGGGACTATAAGGGATCATTTCTAGTTTGCGTGCAAAAAGTTGTGAAGATTCCCAGTCCCCCAAAAAGGTGACATTTTAAAAAGCTAGCTCTAAAATTTGAGCTAGACTCTTTAGAGTGTTTCTTCAAGCACTTGAAGCCAGCGGTCAGCTAATCAACAAAGGCATATCTCAGACTGGATAACGAGAGCGCTCATTTACTAGCGTCTATGCTCTCTGTAAAGACACCATAAAAACACCTTTCATCTTCTCTATTCTTTGCTCAGCCCTGTTCTGAAATTGGAAAGATTCCCCAATTATGTTCATGAGACCAGGCAGCAACCATGAAGTGTGATGCAGCTATGGCAACTGGGAACTCACAGGTTACCAGTATAATTACTCTGGTTTTGAATGTGAAATCTGAAGCATGAATTCTTCGCACCTTAAGGGTGTGTCAACAGAAAAGGAAAAACATTACTGCTTGTTTTTCCAATCTGCAACATGTTTATGCAAATGAAAATCCTTGTCCAAATAATAGGATGTGACATGATTTTTACATGACTAGTGATGTTAGTGTTTCACACACGTTTTTTTCGTTTCGCAAACAACTTACACTTTTGAAGAAAAAATACATTTGTAAGACCAAAACAACATGAGAAATGTTGAGAAATACACGTCAGTTACCTTCTTTTATACCTTAGGAGTTCTCATTCATAGATTGAAATGATTCAGAACATGTTATTTACATGTTCATTGTGGCTGCACAGGCACCATTACCTTCTGTTGACTCAAATGTCATTCTATGCGTTCTACATTTTCCTCATAAATGGATTTGGCATGGCATGATTTTCTACATTCCAAGTTGAATAATGAGAGGACAACTGTTAGATTGGGAGAGTGAAACTGTGAAATATGTGATTTGACTTGATTTCTGTTACTCCTTTTAAAGGTGGGATGAGTCCTCAGATTCGGCACATTAATTAAAATGTTCTTCCCATCTTCTGAATATCTGCATTCAAACCCATACAGTAACATACTGAGAGACAGTGGTTTATGCACACAGAGTACAATATAATCACAGAGGACATGAGTATGTAATGTATATAATCTCATCCTCTTCTGATATTCTCTGTCCTCTTGTCCTCCCCATGTCTTTGACCTCCACCTCCCCCCTCCTCCCACCTCCTCCCACCTCCGCCCCCCTCCTCTCACCTCCTCCGTCCACCTCCCCCCTCCTCCCACCTCCGCCCCCCTCCTCTCACCTCCTCCGTCCACCTCCCCCCTCCTCCCACCTCCTTCCCCCTCCTCTCCCATATCTTTACAGTCCACCTTCAGGAGGGGATCTCCTCCTCCAGGGTCAACATAATGCCCATCCCCTCCACTAAGGCCTTGTCCACACTTCAGAAGGGTATCTGATTAAAAAAAAATATATATATATATATATATATATATATATATTCTATGATTTGGCCTGTCCTCCACAGAAACAGCAGTATTATGTCATTCAAAACTGAGCCTTTGGAAAACTTGTTTGTGTATCTAGATCATAGATAGATCCTCTGTTCTCTTTCCTCAGTCATCTAAACCACTACTGGCATTATCTTCACAATAAAAACATCTTCTAAAGAAATATTTTTTAATACTGAACATTTCTGAAGAAGAAAGTCTTTTAAATGAGATCTACCCCTTGTGACCATTATCAGATGTACAGTACAGTAACCTCCCCTCCCATTATCAGATGTACACTACAGTAACCTCCCCTCCCATTATCAGATGTACAGTACAGTAACCTCCCCTCCCATTATCGGATGTACACTACAGTAACCTCCCCTCCCATTATCAGATGTACGCTACAGTAACCTCCCCTCCCATTATCAGATGTACAGTACAGTAACCTCCCCTCCCATTATCAGATGTACACTACAGTAACCTCCCCTCCCATTATCAGATGTACACTACAGTAACCTCCCCTCCCATTATCAGATGTACACTACAGTAACCTCCCCTCCCATTATCAGATGTACACTACAGTAACCTCCCCTCCCATTATCAGATGTACAGTACAGTAACCTCCCCTCCCATTATCAGATGTACACTACAGTAACCTCCCCTCCCATTATCAGATGTACACTACAGTAACCTCCCCTCCCATTATCAGATGTACACTACAGTAACCTCCCCTCCCATTATCAGATGTACACTACAGTAACCTCCCCTCCCATTATCAGATGTACACTACAGTAACCTCGCCTCCCTTCATTATCCCTTCACTGTCTACTCTCCCTCGCTCTACCACTTCCCCTCTCACCCTCAGTTATCGCTCTCCTCTCTCTCCCTCTGTTTTTCCCATGATGCACTCAGCTCCATAATTGTTAGTGTTTCTGTAGACTTGATGAGGATTGTATTGTGCACAGATAAGCATGAGAGGGTGACGCTGGGAGGGAGATGGAATACAGCTGAAATGACTCAGTATTTTAATTGCCTCCCCTTCATCTAGAGAGATGTTGCTGTTCCCTCCATCTTGCTCTCCACTTATTAAGGATGATGCATCAAAGCAAGTATCTTTCCCCCCCCCCCCACTTCTTTTACTTCTTGTTTTTGTTCTCGGTTGGTTTGTTCTGTGTATATTTAGGCTTCAAAGACAGACAGATGGGGTGAAAGTGTAACTTAACAACTGGAAATAGAACTGGGAGAGAAACTTGATGTCAATATGTTTCACCAAAAGGTGTCAATCTTTCCTTCAAAAGGACATATGTTTCAGTCCTTACTCAATCTCTGATGGAGAGGGGTGTTACGTCCACCTTAACTCCCCTGAACTGCCATGTGCGGGGCTCGGGTTCGAATCCCGCCAAAACTAGGCCATCACCCAACTTCATCTTTATATCATAAATCTCTGCTTTCTGGTACTTTTGACAAGCTCCATTTAGTTAGGGAAGAAAATGTGGTCCGTGGGTGTGCAGGGGTGTTATAGTCCCAACATCAGGAGAGAGATATAACAAGCAGAGTGGCAGTGGGAATGAGGTGTGTTGGGAACTAGAAAGGGCTTGGGGGAGTGATGCCTAGCTTAGCCTTCACACGCTCCAAAATCAATATGGGCGCTACACACCCTGGAGCCAGGTAGCAGCGAATGGACTGGACAGTGTTGTTTGTCTGTATTGTGGTTCCTGTTTGTGTCACGTCCTTGTCGTCGCTGCATGTGTGGGTACCCTACACACACACACACACACACACACACCAAAATGTGCTTTAAACAAAAATGGAAAGGAGCCAATCAACAGTCCTAGTGTATGATGTCATACATGTGTAAATTACGATGCTTACCCATGTGTGAACTGCTAGATACAGAGGAAGTATATTCGGCTAGATGTCTGGAGTGATTAGAAGTGAGTGAGTTCGATGTTGTGTTGCCGTTTCGCTGCAGTCTATTACTTCAGAGTAATTACCAATCACCCCAAAAAATGGTATTGGTAAATTAACAAATTACAGTCTTAAATAGTGGGTGTGTACGTTGGTGTGCATTAAGTGTGTGTATGTAGTGGAGTGGAGAGGAAGATAGATGCTTCCCTCTTCCATGTGGATCAGATCCACACAGCTTGATGAGGAGGAAGCAAGAAGTCAGAGGGAGGCTGTAGGGGAATTAGCAGGTGTGTTTTCATCTATTTAGCCTGCGAGAACTCGATGGAAAGATGTATTAGTGCTGAGGGAGGGAGTGAAAAACACTATTAGGAAATGAGATAAGACAGTAAATGTGTGATAGAAGTGAAGAAGAGAGCAAGTACGGGGGGGGGGGGGGGGGTGGCAGGGGGGAGGCGTGTGTGAGAAGTTTGACAGCCTGTGTCTATTGTCTATTGTCTTGTGGCGTATTATACAGAAGGGGTAAGCGAAATCTGAGCGTCAAGCATGAGTGTGTGGTGTGCCTGTGGGAGTGTGTGTTGTTGCTTTTGTACAATGTGTGTGTGTACGCTAACGGAAAAAGAAATCCACACACCAAGTGAGTGTGTGTGTGTGTGTGCTGGAGACCAGACTGCACACCTACAGTAGGCGGCAAGCCAGGGTGAGCTCGGAGGAGCAGGATTGGGAGGAGTCAACCCAGATCTGTCATAAAGACCTTGTGTTTTCCTGTCACTCAGCGCTCGCTGCCTCTGGAGGGATCGAACGGATGACAGGGGAGGAGGGAAGGTGCTGCATACATCTTTTACTTCATCCTGCCATCCAAACACAAGACGAATGACCCCATTTTGGTGAACAGTTGGCCTTTTATGTCGAAAGGTACGAGGAACATTCCGTCTCTAAAAAAAAGTATGTGGAATGGAATTCAGGATTGGGATCGTAAAACTTTTGACGGTTTGATCGAACAAAGAACAGTGTCAGAGCAACCATAACGTTACGTTACGTTTTCGAGCTGAAGTGGAGTAGTTATTTGTCGCATTTGTCTCCTTCCCACTATCTTATTCTTTCTCCAGTTCCTACGATTTGATTGTAAACCAGAGTATTTGGGTCAGTATCTTAACCATCACCTATCAACCTTAATAAGGTTTCAGCTGGAAGGAATGGAGACCACACCTCCTTCTAGTCTCTGACATACAGTAGAACCACATGTTGAATCTCACACCATCATAATGATCTGAAGATTCCTCCCAGGTCCATTTCACCAGAATCAGATCTGATGGGATCAGAATCAGAACACTTAATACACACCATCAAAAACAATCACTGGGTTCCTTACGATAGCTACTTCTAGAACCTTCAGCGTTCCAAAGTCACCTTGCAGTTATATTGACACTGCTAACCTCCTTTTAATCTCTCTTTGAGTGAGTTAAACTGTCCGATCGTGGAAAGTCTCATTTGTATCAAACAATTTAACAGGTTCCAGATCAGCCTTTACCAGAAAATTCAAATAGATTATTTTTGCCTGAGGAAAGATGTGTGTTTGTGTGTGAGTAATTTGTTTCATGCTTGTTTGTGTTCTTCTTTGAATGCAAATGTGACATGATTTGGTATAAAATATGAGCAATAAACATTGATTGACATGTACATTGTTATGAAAGCGAATGTATTTGCTATTGCCAATGTCATTTATATAGTGTCCATGAGTGAGAGTATTGTTTTGCATGATTATGCCCATACAGACATTAGTTATGTTTTGTTGATTTTTTTGTAATCTTTCCTCAAGAGCATCACTGAAAAAATATATATTAATAACTAAAGATGATGTATATCATTCTTCAACAGGCTGTTTGCATGTTCCATCGGCAAAACTGCTAAACTGTTTTGTCTTGTGTCCAAAGCTTCATCTTGTTTTTTTGTTGTTGCTTTCAACAAACAAAACAAAACAAGTGAACACATTACTCCTCATCTCAGAAGCACCTCTTAGGATACTTAGCATGTTCTTTTGTGAGGCTGTATTCAAAAAGCCCTCATGTGCACACATGCTACTAAAAGTGCCCCTCGTGAAACAAAGCTCCTTGATTTCATAGTTCCCTTTCAGAAAGCTTTTTGGAAATAACCCCTCCTCCCCCCCCCCAGTCCCTCGGAAATAGGCCTTTTGAGCTGGGTTCCATTAAAGAAGGACCAAGCCCCTTGTGCTCCATTGAGAATCCTAAAGTATCCTTTGATGAAGCTGCACTCTGACTTGCTTTACACTACTAAGAGAATCCTAGTTAGATGGGGGGGGGGGTGAAGAAGAGATCTAGACTGTGGAAAGAAAGAAGAGCATGCATGATAAGAAAGGAGGTAAAAGAAAGGAGGTAAAACGAGGGGTTATTTGAATGAATCTCTCACTAAATAGATGGTCTTTTGGCTCAGTGCTGCTTTCCCTCTCTCTCCCTCTCTCTGTCTGTTCACCAGCTGCATAACAAAGAGATGCAGTGTCATAACCAAGCTGCTGTGAGGACATGTTTGAAAAGTCTCTTTCTCTGCATCTCCATGACTGGGGCTTTTGGGAACAAGCTGATAATTACAGGCATGAAAGAGAGCGAGAGGGAAGTGGGAGAAAGTTCAAAGGTGCTTTCGAAAAGGTGGTGTGAAGTAGCTCATTTGCATATGTTAGTTATGATGGGAGAGGGGAGAGGGGAGGATGCCAGTTGGCTTGTGTCCCAAGGACATGTTTGAATGATACGAATGGAGGCTGAGGACTCAGGGAGTCAGGTGGCTCAGCGGTTAAGGCGTTGGCCTAATGATCGGAAGTTTGCGAGTTCGATTCCTGGCTGTGTCAACGTGACGTTGCGTCCTTGGGCAAGGCACTTCACCCTACTTGCCTCGGGGGGGGGGGGGGGGGGGGGGGAATCACTGTACTTGCTGTACGTTGCTCTGGATAAGAGCGTCTGTTAAATGTCTGGTGACTGAGAGATGTTCTACAGAGGTATCATCTCACATTTCTGCGTCTTTTGGAAGTAAAGAATCTCTGTCCTGTGGTTAATTTAAATTAAAGACAATGTTCTGCACATCAGCAAATGAGATGATAAATAAGTTAAGGCTAATAAGTACAAAGCAAATGAAGTAGATGGTACACAATGTTAGAGACACAGTAGGCAAACATAACTAGTCTTGTAACAGGTCCATTAGCTGTATGTACGTAAAAAAAATAAAAATTTATTAATTATGTTCTTGTGAAGCATATCCACAAAATTCACCATAAAGCAATCGCTTGTACCTCATATCCTCCATTTTTACCTTGTTTGACATTTTACAACTAGTTATTTTCTGACCTCTATTTTCCCTTTTTATAAGTATGATGATTTTTTCATGTATTTTGAGGCTGGAAATCTAAATTAAAACAGCAGTTGTCGTAAGTTGATGTAACGTCCACATGTTGGCTCTTAATGCATGTGAATGAAAACACGGAGCTGTTCTTACTGAGCAGCTCAGTGAGGATCCAGGGTGAGTCAGAGTTCTCAGGATGGATCTGCAGTGCTCTGGAGCTCAGTGTGGATCCAGGGTGAGTCAGAGTTCTCAGGATGGATCTGCAGTGCTCTGGAGCTCAGTGTGGATCCAGGGTGAGTCAGAGTTCTCAGGATGGATCTGCAGTGCTCTGGAGCTCAGTGAGGATCCAGGGTGAGTCAGAGTTCTCAGGATGGATCTGCAGTGCTCTGGAGCTCAGTGTGGATCCAGGGTGAGTCAGAGTTCTCAGGATGGATCTGCAGTGCTCTGGAGCTCAGTGAGGATCCAGGGTGAGTCAGAGTTCTCAGGATGGATCTGCAGTGCTCTGGAGCTCAGTGAGGATCCAGGGTGAGTCAGAGTTCTCAGGATGGATCTGCAGTGCTCTGGAGCTCAGTGAGGATCCAGGGTGAGTCAGAGTTCTCAGGATGGATCTGCAGTGCTCTGGAGCTCAGTGAGGATCCAGGGTGAGTCAGAGTTCTCAGGATGGATCTAAAGTGCTCTGGAGCTCAGTGAGGATCCAGGGTGAGTCAGAGTTCTCAGGATGGATCTGCAGTGCTCTGGAGCTCAGTGTGGATCCAGGGTGAGTCAGAGTTCTCAGGATGGATCTGCAGTGCTCTGGAGCTCAGTGTGGATCCAGGGTGAGTCAGAGTTCTCAGGATGGATCTGCAGTGCTCTGGAGCTCAGTGTGGATCCAGGGTGAGTCAGAGTTCTCAGGATGGATCTGCAGTGCTCTGGAGCTCAGTGTGGATCCAGGGTGAGTCAGAGTTCTCAGGATGGATCTGCAGTGCTCTGGAGCTCAGTGAGGATCCAGGGTGAGTCAGAGTTCTCAGGATGGATCTGCAGTGCTCTGGAGCTCAGTGTGGATCCAGGGTGAGTCAGAGTTCTCAGGATGGATCTGCAGTGCTCTGGAGCTCAGTGAGGATCCAGGGTGAGTCAGATTTCTCAGGATGGATCTGCAGTGCTCTGGAGCTCAGTGTGGATCCAGGGTGAGTCAGAGTTCTCAGGATGGATCTGAAGTGCTCTGGAGCTCAGTGAGGCAGACAAGCTGCAGGTAGGATGGGGATGGATAGAAAAATCAATATCTGCAGTCTCCATGGGGCCCAGAGGAAGTCAAGCAAAACAGACTGAGCTCAGGTTAATAAGAAAGCTGTATGTAGGGTGGTGGGTGTGTCTGCACACACACACACACACACACACACCTATAGTGGACCTATTCAGAAACATTCACAGTAAAGCTTATTCAGAGACACACACATACATTGTCGGTCGCTGTCTCTTTTTGCTTGTCTTTTCCCTTCAACACAAAACAGAAATTCTCTCTAGCACACAAACACACACGCACATAAACTTTAGCATATCGGTCTAGCAGCCCAAACAACCTATTCAGAGTAGTCAATAGGTGCTGTTCGCAGAAAGCAGACATTAGCTATACTTAAAATCAAACTATTTTCACGACTTTCTCATTTAGTAGCTCTATCTCAAAATATTATTTAAACATGCAACAAGCTCATATCATGCTGTCTGTCTGTTGACTCACACAAAGAACATAGACACGCACACACACACTCACACACACACGCCCACAGAGACACAATCCAGTTGGTTCTGTCCTCATTGTCATTCTGCAGTCTGCTGTTTATGAAGGTCAATACTTAGAAGGAGGGCATTCAAGGAACAAGCCAATCAGATGTAAGAAATGAGATGAAAGTATGATTGACTTGCAGAGAAATTGTGCTGTGGGGAGGGGGGGGGGGGGGGGGGGGGGCATCTGCATACGGAATGAGGCACTGTCCTCGTCTGCGGATGAAAGGGCCTGTTGCTGTGGTAACACACCTGCTGTGTCTGAATGTTGGAGTGTGATCAGTGATATGAAGGACTGCTGTGGGTTAGGCACGGATGTGACATGTATAGATTCATTTGTGTGTGTGTGTGTGTGTGTGTGTGTAGATCCATGTCTGGATCAAGGCAATATGAAAAGCCTGCAAGGAAAACGCACACAGCAGCAGGACTTGTTTGGTATTTTCTGAAACCACTGTAGTAATGCTGGGTAATAAACCTTTGCTTTGATGTATCGCCTTCCTCATAATATTTCTATTTAGTCATTTATCAGACGCTCTTATCCAGAGCGACTTACAGCAAGAACAGGGACATTCCCTCCCTGAGGTGAGGGAGAAGTACTTGTACCCTGTATTTTGTCACGGCCGGGAATCAAACCGACCACATTCTGATTACTAGCCTGATTCCTTAACCACTCAGCCACCTGTGCCCCTCCATGACAGTCATAACAGTCATCCTAGCCATGTTTACTGAGCGTTTGTCTTACAGAGCTGGTGTGTGTTATTACATTTTGGAATGTGCATTTTGGAATGCATTTTGGAATGTGCATTTTGGAATGTGCATTTTGGAATGTGCATTTTGGAATGTGCATTTTGGAATGTGCATTTTGGAATGTGCATTTTGGAATGTGCATTTTGGAATGTGCATTTTGGAATGTGCATTTTGGAATGTGCTCTGTTTGATCATTTTCTGTTTTCAAAAAGTCCAATGTCTGATAGGATCTTCTTAGAGTGACATGAGGCTCAGCATTCTCCTGGAGGTCATCTGCTGGATATCTATGAGTTGACTTGTTCTTTCCCTGTGGCTCAAAGGACTAATACCCTGTGGTAAATTACCAAAGATTACAAAAAGCCATAAAATCCTATAGATTACTGTTATCAAGGGAAGAAAGTCATCCAGTATAAATCCAGTAGCACAATAGATAAGAAAATAGTTTATTTTTGAAGCTTTGTTGTATCAGAAGTTCTGTTTCAGTATGTATGCCTAGACATCGTGAAAATCCAGAGCATTTTTTATAACTGTACAGTGGAAATATTATTTTTCATAGAATAAAAACCTAAATCAATTAATACAAAATTCTGGGTTTCATTCATATCATCTAAAATAAATATATACTATTTGTATAAATGTACATTTCCAACTTAACAAACTCCAGCCGACCATTCTGCCTCTGATTTTAAAGTCAGCCACATATCAAGGGCAGAGCGCTCAGCCCTCCACACACCTGCCTCCAACACACGCATGAAGAAAGGGATGAATAAAAGGAAAAAGAGGTGAAGTAAACACCACACGAGGCTGGAGGGACGGGGAGGAATATAAAGAGGGACACTCTGCTAGGCAGCTACAGAAAGCAGGGGCCATGTCCCCATCCACCTTTCTACTCTTCTCTCTCATTTATTTCAATTTGTCACGCTTTACTTTTCCCTTAAGAGAGCGTGCTTTCCAGCAAGTGGCCACATATAGGCCGAGAAATTGGGTCTGAGCCTGGCCTGTAATGAAACATTTAGATGCAGAGGGGAGCGGCCATTGCACATTAATACGTGTGTGGCAGCCAGGTTATTTCAAAGCCTACCTAGCCTTTTTTTTTACTCTTGCTAACGTTGAGCCTTGAGAGAGGCACTATACCTCCTTCTGGTGATCAACCAATGGTCTTTTTCCATCACAAAAAGGGTCAAGTGCTCCTCTAAATGTGTAGAATGCCAATGGGTGAATTCGTTAAGATCTGCTGTTGCATTTGTGTGGACATGGGTCACGCAAGTTGTATTTTATGGGATTGTAAATGTATTTGGTAGAAAGTGGAATACTGTATTGTTAGTCAGCAACACAAAAGTGTTGATATTTTTGCGACATTAGATACAATTTGCAATAGACGTTTCTTAGAAACCTGATCATTGATCAAAATGATGAAGTGTCTGATGTACAAAATGTCTATGCTGAAAAAGCATCAGTGGGCCAAGTTTTCATCTCAAGTGCACCATGCAACCCCGAGTTGCAGAGATACACAGAGTTGGGTTAGTAATCAGAAGGTCCCTGGTTCGAAACCCTGGCTGTGTCAACAATGTTGTTGTCCCTGTACTTACTGTAAATTGCTCTGGATAAGAGCGTCTGCTGAATGACTACATGTAGCCCACTCTGTGCAGGTGGAAAGCTTACCTAAGCACAGAGTTGCTGATGTGATCTACATGAATATGATGTTTCATTCTTTCAATGCAGCTTTTCCATGTTGCCTGGGAAGGGATTTACTGTCAGGCGTTAGCTTTGGTTGTCAGGCTGAATACAAATTAACATTTTGCTTGTGCTGATTTAATTGTGTGTGTATATGCATCTACTGTTTATGCACATTCGTTTTTAGAAGTGACTGTGTGAATATCCTGGAAATGAAACCTTTCTTGAGTTGTGAAACAGTTCGTACTTGTCAAGTTTTGACAAATACCATTAGAATAGATACTACAATGGATTTAGAATGCGCCAATTAATTGACTTCCACTTCACACATTTCAGACCTATTCAACCAAAAATCTAAAACTCCGAGTATTTGACTAGGATGAACCAAAAAACCACACGAAAGCCAGTTTTTTGGAGGGGGGTTCATTACACCTTGCAGGGTTGCTATTTAAAATTCCTATTTATATGCAGATGCATTTGTCTATATATTCAAGAACACTCTTTTGATAAAATGCCAGCCTTGCTATGCTTGCTATTTTTCCAATTGCCTACGTGAGAATGTTTCTAAAATGAAATAGCGGTCCAGAAGAACATGAACTGCACAGCCTATACGCTTTGCCACCTTTTTAATGGAGCGGTTGCTGTACTGTGTGACTTCAGGCGGTACTTTTCTCCATTATGTGTTTCTACTGATAAGACATTTTCACAAGACAGGAAGGCTTCTTTTGAAAGTCTATATATTTTCCCTAGCTGGTTAAGGTTCTGACATGGTTACGGGGTGATGGTAGGGGGGTGGAGGGGGGTGGGGGTGGGGTGAGGGGGGGGTAAATGCATTTGTGCTATTGAGAGATCAAAGGAATGTTCACTGTGGAGGCATGTTACTGTATAGGGAAGCCAGAATGGCTTTGAGGTCAGCATACTAAACATAACATAAAGTTAAGTTGCTACAGAATAGCAAACTAGAGCATATTTCTTTGATCAAAATGCAACTATGACGACAGCGTTTAAGTAACAGATATAAACGATCAAGATTGTTGCTGTTTGGAGGAACCAGTTCAGGTTTCTCCTTAAATAGTACATTTTAAAAACGTTTCGGTGTCCAGTGCATACAGTTTTTTTTTAGCCCATTATTGCTGTAAAATGTATTTAGCTGTAAACAATGAGTGACAGACTCAAAATAATGAAGCAGAAGTAGGCAGAACTTACACTTCAAACATCTTATAGCTACATGTTATAGACTTCAGTGGGTGATGCAATGTGACCAACAATGTTAGATTATCATGTGTTCCAGAATTCATCCATACCAGTGTTTGCCAGGCCAACATACAATAACACGCATGTAACATGTATGTAATGCAGTGATCTGGGGGGGGGTGTTTCATTATCAAACTGTGGAAGAGCTCTTCTAAAAGAAAAAGAAGCAAGTATAGCTCATGCCTTTAGCAGTGACACAATTCACAACCCAGTGAGACATGCTTATGAAACAGCCATTGTGGTTAATATAATTAGTCTGCAGTTAGAAAAAAGAAAGGCTGTAATAAAGTGCATAATTCCAGTTAGCGAATAATCCTTTTTCTACTGTTGGATTTCTTTTTTTTGTACATGATTGTGGTTCTTTGTAGTGGGGAGGGAGGCTTTCAATTTGTGTGTGGCAGATGGGGCACATGGTTTATAATCAGTGAAACTCCATTGAGAGACGTCTCTTCCTGGTAAAACAGTCACATTTACATTACATTAAGGGACATTCCCTCCTGAGGAAAGTAGGGTGAAGTGCCTTGCCCAAGGACACAACGTCACGTTGGTGCAGCCGGGGTTCCAACCGGGTACTTTCTGATTACTAGCCCAACTCCCTAACCGCTCAGCGACGAAACCCCAGAACCTTTCAGTGTTTGGTGGCTCCTTGATCCTTCTGGCTTCAATCATGCTGTTTCATGCAGTGTAAAGAGTGAATGAGCATGTTTCTTTTGTACTTTGACATCATTTATACAAATTATTTAGAGAAAGTCCAATAAGTATAAAGACAAGATGACACCTGAATGTAAAAAAAAAAAAAGGATGAAAAAATAACATATATTAAGGTAATATTTGCATGGCATTGGGATCCCACTGGGATCTCTTTTCTATAGAAACGTATATTTCTGGTGGGTGGCCGATAGTGGCTTTCCTTGTTATTGGCTTGGCCCGTAGTCTACAATGAACTGACGAGGATTCCATAGCTAAAAATGTACATAAGATATATCTGGATCCCAACAGAATACAAGGTAATCCTGCTTGATAAAAGTCGTTACTACAACCCTAATCCCGCAGCATCTATCTCTGGAGCCTCAGCTAATCCTCCACTAGTAAATTAAAGTGAAAAATTGAATTAATACCCCTCCTTGTCCTATAGTACAGATGTAGAACAAAGTAGCTGATAGATTGCAAATACTCCAGCCTTGCTCTGACATATCCTCAGAAGCTAATCTCTCTCACACACAGACACACTCAGTGTTTGATGTCCAATTAACCAGGATGCAGACAGCAGAATATCCCCCATTTAAATCCATTATCTAGATGAGAGGAACCTTAGAGCAGCCTTATCGTTCCCTGTCAGAACCCCTCCAGATCAGCATCTTTGATGGAACAGTCTGCTTTCACAGTGTAGAGGGAGGTAAATCTGGGCTGTGAAGGAATCTTTGCCAAATTGGCTGTCAAGACAATGCGATCTGCAGGATTCTGTTCAATCCTATTTGTTAGCTATGGTTTCCAAAATATAGTTTGTGGTCACCAGATTTTTTAAATACAGCAGTCTAAGATTTAATCTCCACAAAGTTACAGAGCCGTAACAAATGTCAAAACTGTGTGACGCAAAATGTTAAAGAGTTAAATTTGGGAAGCTAGGTTGTGTTTTGTTCTAAGTATTTTTTGTTGTATTGGTTGAAGGTATCTTTATATCCTGATAGCAATACTATAAGTAATTGTAGTATAATAATATGTAATTTAAGACCCCTCAACACTTTGATGCCCCCCTCAACTCTTTGGTGCCCCCCTCAACTCTTTGGTGCCCCCCTCCCCTCTTTGGTGCCCCCCTCCCCTCTTTGGTGCCCCTCGTCCCCTCCTCACCACTTTGGTGCCCCCCTCACCTCTTTGGTGCCCCCCCCCCTCACCACTTTGGTGCCCCTCCTCCCCTCTTTGGTACCCCTCGTCTCCTCGTCACCACTTTGGTACCCCTCGTCACCACTTTGGTGCCCCTCATCCCCTCGTCACCACTTTGGTGCCCCTTGTCCCCTCCTCACCACTTTGGTGCCCCTCCTCCCCTCTTTGGTGCCCCTCGTCCCCTCGTCACCACTTTGGTGCCCCTCTTCACCTCTTTGGTGCCCCTCGTCCCCTCCTCACCACTTTGGTGCCCCTCGTCCCCTCCTCACCACTTTGGTGCCCCTCGTCCCCTCCTCACCGCTTTGGTGCCCCTCCTCCCCTCTTTGGTACCCCTCGTCCCCTCGTCACCACTTTGGTACCCCTCGTCCCCTCGTCACCACTTTGGTGCCCCTCGTCCCCTCCTCACCACTTTGGTGCCCCTCGTCCCCTCCTCACCACTTTGGTGCCCCTCCTCCCCTCTTTGGTGCCCCTCGTCCCCTCGTCACCACTTTGGTGCCCCTCTTCACCTCTTTGGTGCCCCTCGTCCCCTCCTCACCACTTTGGTGCCCCTCGTCCCCTCCTCACCACTTTGGTGCCCCTCCTCCCCTCTTTGGTGCCCCTCGTCCCCTCCTCACCACTTTGGTGCCCCCTAACTGTGGTGGCAGGTTGAAACTGTCGGAAGTCCGATGACGTCATCTGAAAAGGAGAATCTCAGTATCTCTCCTCTCTCTCTCTCTGTACTAGCATAAGAAACAAGTGCTGAGGTTGTAAGAAGCTGCTGGAAGCTCCACTAATAAGATCCTGTGGGACATGAACTGTGCTAAAGTACGCTCAACCCATCTGCAAAGTGAGAACATGGCAGCTACTTTTAGCTTTGTCTTAACAAGACGTCATAGAATAATGAGCTACAGCAGCGCTCCTCCCCTCCTCGCTCTGACACCTGGTGCCTGGGGAGCTGCAGACCAAAACGTCAGATCCAATGATGGGTCAATACACCAGAGCTGTATTCTTGCACCAAGGGTTAGAGTGGCTGTTGCTCCCTGACAGCCCAAGGATTTAAGCGTCCTGTCAGGATATTACGGCGGTGCTTGACACAGCCGTCCAATTTAGCAGTGTGGCTGCTGATGTTGTGGTCTGACTTTTTGGTGTGTTCACCTTGCGATTTAGAGGGGGTGAGGTAAAATATGTTTAGTGTGTTTCTACTGTTCTTTTTAAAGAACACCCCAACCCCACACACACACAAAAACACACAAAAAACAACAACTACACGCCATGTTGCTACCTGTTGACATAGAATCTCCAGTTTGACTCCAACAGAGAAACTCAGTAAAGGCAAGATGAGGTTAACTTGATACGGGGGGGAAAAAGAGGGGAAAAAACCCTCTATGTAATGAATTTGCTGTGAGCCTTTGGCCATGTTCTTTCACTTCCTTCTTTATTATTATTCCTTATCCATGGTGGAACTTTGGCCCCAGACCTGCAGGTTCTGCTGTTGGAATCTCTTGCCTTATCTCAGAGTCCAGTGATGTCACAGACCAGTTCCTCACAACCCAACCGAGGAAAGATTAGATGATGAAGCCCATGATGGGCTTTTATCACACTGACATAATCCAAGACGTTATCGGACAGTTGTTTGGGGGGGGAGGGGCTGGGGAGTGGTATTCCTGAATTCCTTTATCGAGAATTCGTAATTCTTGATAGACATTAATCAGGTCTGAACATGTACTTAAAAGTTTGTACTTATATTTTGTTATAAGTTGTTTGGGGAAAAAAATTCACAAAGGCTTGAATATGGATTTATTGAGCATTTTATGTTGCGACACTACATTAATTTAGTGAACATGGGAGTCAGGCGAACTAAACGCCAGTTTCTCTCACTTTACAAGCTACAATACAAGGACAATGTGACAATGAAGATGCTGAATTTTATTGAGAAAAGGAAACCTTCATGACAAACATCCAAGACTTTGATATCTTGTATTGTATGTGAAGGATTACTTCATAAAGGATCTAAAAGATCATATGTAATGACGATCAGAAAATTGCTTTTTTTAATTTTAGTAATATAACCTCAAAGGAACTTTAGAAGGGTCAAGAAATCCAGACTCCCACAATGGAACCTTATATTCCATGTAACTAATAACAGCTGTTTCAGTCAGGTAAGACCCAACAGATATATCAACAGGTAAACTTATACTTATACTTATCATTAACAAATGAGTGTCTTTGCTAATCTGTGCAGCTCATGAGACCAGGACTTTCCACCAACCACTTTGTTCCTCTCTCTCTCTCTATCTCTCTGTCTATGATCTGGACAGCCATCTGGACAACCACTTTTTCTGCATATTTCGATGGGCATTCATGTAATGGAAATGAGGTGGTAACTAATGAGAAATGCAAGGCAGGGGAGTCAGACCAAACGGTTAAAACCCTGCTGAAGTCCTGGAGATGTGAGATGTCAAGGAAGAAGTCCTGGAAACAGAACAGTTCTGGTAATGGAACCTGTCTAGATGGGATCACAAGCTCAGCCAATTAGCCACTGAAAGGCCTATCTTTGAACTTTGACCCTGTGCCTTTGGTCATTGGTTCCAGGAGAGAGATGTCTCGTTATGTTCATTAGGCCATGGTGTTGTGTTACAGGCTGTCCAGCAAGCAAAGTAACATAGCCATCAAAGTAAGTGTTGGACTGTGAAAGGTCCAATTATGAATTCACGCGTCAGCATTTTGGCATTTTACCAGAGCGTGAATTCCACCAAGACTTTTAGTGTGGAGGAAGGTGATGCTACACAATTTACATTTCAGAATGTACATTTGGACTGCTCTCCTTGTAATTTTTATGGTTCTGGGAGCTTTACAATTATAAAAAATATGGCATCATAATACATAACAGGCCAAGAAATCAATGACATCCTTGATAGGGAGTCAGGTGGCTGAGCGGTTAGGGATTCTAGTTAATCAGAATGTTGCCGGTTTGATTCCTGGCTGTGCCAAATTAAATTGTGTCCTTAGGCAAGGCACTTCACCCTACTTGCCTCAGGGGGGGAATGTCCCTGTTTTTGCTGTTAGTCTCTCTGGATAAGAGCGTCTGATAAATGACTGAATGTGATAGCTATAAGTTCTATTGCTGTTGATGTCCATTGTGTGAGGCAGTATTATTCCATACAGCTGAATCTGTCTATAAATAGTTATCCAAAAACGAATTATTCACAGTGAGAAACAAGAACAGTTTTATTTCCTTATTTCCTAGAATGTATTTTCTATATTTCAAAACACAATTAGCCCACCATGTTAAAGTTACTGGAATATAAATAATATTAAGGAATGATGGCCCCATCCAGTGTTTTTGATTCCATTTGTGAAAACACATTTCATTGCTGGTCTCATTGCTGGTTAATTATTCTACTTGAGATCTCAGCTGATTGTGGAAGAGGTGGTACCTATGTGGTCAACAGTTCTTCCTCCACCTCTAATCCTGTGAACTGCAGATATTAATTCTGTGAAAGTGAAGACGTGTGCTAGGATTCATTCAACTGCACAAAGCAATTACTGTATAAAGGAGGAGAGAAGCCTTCGTAATTATATTAACTTTCGATTACATACTGCGTACATATTGTGTGCAATGTAGTTAGGATGTTGGCTTGCTTGTTTGTTTGTGTGTGTGTGTGTGTGTGTGTATGTCCTTATCCGGAAGGGTATTGCAGGGAATACTCACAATACATTTGTAATTAAAGAGGAATACCAATTAATTACGTCTCGCTTTTATCCAAAGCGACTTACAGCAACTACCGGGACATTCCCCCCTGAGGTGAGTAGAGTGAAGTGCCTTGCCCAAGGACACAACGCCATGTTGGCACAACCAGGGTTCGAACCAGGAACCAGGTACCTTCTTATTACTATCCTAACTCCGTAACCAACTGCGCCATATGACCCTGTATCACCTGTATAATGGTTGGCAGTGTATCACTAATCATAAAGACAGTACAGTAATTTAGGAATGTACGCTGGTATTATTCATTCGATAAAAAACCAATTAGGCACAAACAATATTTGCAGTAACATTCTCACCTTCATAACCTGATAATGACTCTATACCTGAACAACTTTTTTAATTTTCTGTAATTGGTTTTTCCTCTGTGTGAGAGAGAAAACGTCAAATTAGTAAAACGTGTGGTTCTATTTTGAACCAGACAGTCAAGACTGGGATCATACACATCGACACGTCTCCACGATGATTGACAGTAACACAGAAAAAAGAACATGGACCACTGTCACAGTAGCTCAGGTGCTGGTAACAAGGGGATATTGAAACAAAGCTAGAACTAATTAGCATGAATTATAATTAGTCCTTGTGGTTCATATTTGCATTCTGATCAGTTGGTTCCAACAAGTCATCATAAAGAGTAGGATACGTATTTGAAAGTACTTGAGTATCTTCTTGTGACCTGCTACCCACCTTCTACTCATCACCAGAGATCTTTATGACACTAAACACACTTAGTTTGTAGTTACACATGTGGGTCCATGAGTGAAGAAATCCCACGCATAATAAAATACACACACACACACACCAGCAATACTCATCATAGCTGAATTATGAGTGGGTAATGCTAACTTGATTAGCTAGTCATTAGATGGTACAAAAGATTCTTTAATATAATTCCTGGATTTGCAGTTATAATAAAGTAGGACAGATATTTTCTCATTGATATTGGTATTCAAGGGTTGTCTTGAAGTCAGGTAACAACAAAGATTATGCTGAATAAACCCACATTTGAATCCCATGTCATCCTTACCACATTAAAGGCACTGCATTGGCTCAGAGGGCCATGTCCCATGCCATGCAGGTCGCTTTTGAAATGGGAAGAGGAGAGGAAAAACTAATTTTATAATTCAAATGAAGCAATTAAGTTTAGCTTAATAACCTCTTAGACTTATTACGTATGCAAAGGGACTCTCAAGGGGAAACTGCTAGCTCCAGAGTTGAGAAAAACTCTATCTTAACTCCCTATATTTTACCTATCCCCCCTTAGTGTAAATGGGGATCAGAGGAGGAAGGTAGGACAAGTTTTTTATTTTAGTTTTAGTTTTAAATTATATATAGATTTGTGTTGCATTGCAGCGGTGTCTACTCTTTAAGGCCATTTTGTATTTTGTTGAAGATTATAGGTTGACTAAAATGTTCACATAGTGACCCACAAACTAACTGGGCTGATTGGTCCATTTCAGGGTGGACTAGTAACAAAGAAGCTTAGTTTCAGGTGAAACTAGGGTTGATGCTACTGATTAACTTTAGACACCCAGAGGGCGGGGTTTACGCAGACTCCTCCCAGAGGGCGGGGCTTACGCAGCACAGAGAAGCATTAATATCTGAGTTCTCAGAACATGTGTGTCCAGATGATTACCTCTGAAACCTTTTCTAATTTAAATCTAGCAACAGGTTGTTATCAAGCTCTGTGGAAGCCTGCTAATGACCCTTCATTAGAATCAGGTGTGCTGGAGCAGGGAAACATCTAAAACCTTCAGGACAGCTGATCCAGAGGGATGTGTGATAGCCTCCTTAATAGTTAATGTTAGTATGAACATTTATGGACAGCTAATGAGCTGTGCCAGAAACATCAATTTCAGCACCAATTAGATGTTGTGTTGATGGCCAGTAAAACTTTTTCTCTCATTTACCAACATCAGATATTCTTGATTGAAATACTTTAATTAGTTGAAGGACTAAAAGGAAAGCGTATTTCCTTTAGAGGACATAAAAGCTTCTTTTTTTCTAAGAGATGTAAATTCTTTATTGCTTAAAGTCAGAACCACGTTTGGCTTATCTGCAAAGTGCCATTCCATTGTCACTTCTATTTTCAAATAGAATTCCAATTATTTTTTTTATCACAATTGAATGGTACACCATCTTGTATAGACTATAGTAAAGTATTTAACTTAAAATATTGAACATTAAATGAATAAAAAATTGAATTCTTCCTAGTTACAGTGAATATATTCAGAAAGTCAACAACGCACACATTTTATTTTTAGCTAGCTACATTCATTTTTGGCTTTAAAATATGTGGGAAACGTGCCTTGAAAAAACTAAAGCAGTGTTATTATACAGAAGTCAATTTGTCAATAAATTTTAGAAGTCAATTAATTTCATCATTCATCTTTAAATCAGTTGGTTTTCTTTTTCTTCCCAGATCGGCACTTCATTGGCATTCAAGTGTAAACTTCACAATATATTTCACAATATTTACATAAATCCCCCCAAATTTTTTTTGCAAAAAAGTCATCTTTATTAACCCCCCCCCACCCTGCCCCCACCCTCAGTCTCTTCAAAGTGTAGAAAGGAAGTGCCAAAAGTCTTTGAAGGATCAATCCAAAACTCACCCTCACAAATTCTAAATGCAAGAGAGGAGATTAATTTATGACACAGTCCTGAAGCAAATTGTCTAAATCTGGTAGTGAATTGATCCGAACCACGGTAGGCATTCTTTTACCTTAAAGGATATCAGGAAAAATACTTCAGCCTCAAGAATATTTTGTGGTGACCATGTTTCATATCTTGACAAAATATGCAAATGTATACAGTAAATTCCCACTGTAAAAAAAATGAAGCAGAAATACTGTTTGACTTCTCTATTTAAACAAGTCACTTGTTAGATGAGCTTTGAGCGTAATGAAAAAACCAGACAGGTATATCTCAGTCAGGCTTCTTCGGGCCGAGCTACAAAGATCAGTGATGATAGTTTCTTATTCAAAAACATCCTACCTTCTATTTCAAGGCGAGATAAATCATGACGATGTGAAATATCCATATGATATGGTGCCTACAGGCCACAATACTCATTGAGTATTAATTCATGCATTAACTCTGATCCACTTCATATAATATTTACTAAGGTTAGAGAAAATAATGTCTGCCAAGTGATACACAAGAAGTAATGACAACTTCATCAATTCAGCCTAAGTTTGAGGTAGAAACATGCTTTCAGGTACATAGTATTCGAACATATTCATAACAATGTTTTATTTCATGTTACCAAGGGGTGTGTGGTTGTTGTGCATAGGGCACCCGAATGACTAGCAGCAGCACTGCATAACTACCGCAGAGGCTCAGCTAACAGGAACCATGATGCAGTGCAGGGTGCAACAGTGACCCCTTGTGGCCGATAAGAAGATTGAACAGGATTTCAAACAGCTCTCTGCAGACGTACTAGACCAGGGGTGTCCACTCCTGGTCCTCGAGGGCCGCTGTCCTGAAGGTTTTAGATGTTTCCCTGCTCCAGCACACCTCCACAGAGCTAGATAACGAAGCTTCATTAGAATCAGGTGTGCTGGAGCAGAGAAACATCTAAAACCTTCAGGACAGCAGCCCTCGAGGTCCAGGACCCCCTGTACTAGACTTACTTATGCACTAGGCTACTGGGCTACGTAATATTAGAAACCAACAGATAACTTTATGGTTGTACATTTCCTCCTTCATATCCTTATTCATCCCTGTGTGTTGTAGTGAAAGTTAAGGATTCTGAACCGCATTCATGTAGAGAAAACCATCGCAAACCATCAGGGAATAATAACCGCACACCTGCATTCTTACAGTCCCACACTCACAAGCATTCATGCACACAGCCGCAACAGTCCCCATACTCCCATGCAGTCATGCAGCCATGGGGACAGCTGGCCGGGCTTGTAGGACTGGAAGACACATTTAAGTGGGGCGGCCATAGATGTCCACACATGCGTGTGTCAGAGCAGGTCACAGTGAGCAGAGGAACACACAAGCTCACGAGACAGAGAGGAGCTTCGTCTTCTGCCTGGACGCTCACAAACACATCCTCCATCGTGTTAAGAAGTAGTGAGTCATGTGACGCAGGAGGTTAGGGTGTCGTGGGTTAGGGTGTTATGCTAGGAATCAGAAGGTACTCGGTTCGATTCCTGTCTGTGTCAACGTGACATTGTGTGCTTGGGCAAGGCACTTCACCCTACTTGCCTCAGGGGGGGAATGTCCCTGTTCTTGCTGTAAGTCGCTCTGGATAAGAGCGTCTGCTAAATGACTCAAATGTAAATGGAAGAAGAAGAGGTGACTGAAGCACTCAAGAAGAGAAGCTCGTGTAACAGGAGTGTGTGTGTGTGTGTGTGTGTGTGTGAGAGAGTCTGGAAGTCAGTCTCCAAGATCCATAAATAATGCATGGGAGTGGCAGCAGAGGCTGTGCGGAGGCAGTGGTGTGTGTGCGTGAGCTGCTACGCTGTGGGGCGGGCCGGGGATGTCACTGCGGTGGCAGACAACCTGTCATTGAAAGCGTCCTTCCATTCTTTGAAGACCTGTCATCGTGAATGCTTCAGAAATTCGGAGAGCTGCTTGTGTCGACACACTTCTTCCCCCTTAAGAAATGCACATTTGAATGGTGGGCGTGTTGGAGAAAGAGGGCTGATCAAATTAACATGTCCACTGACCCGGAAATGAAATCTTTTCCTGCGTCCTCCTCACTTCGGGGCACTGGGGCTTTCACTTTTAGCCTTACTCGTGCTGGTATTTGAATAATCCCCACAGTGAGGTTGCGATCATTTGAAATACTGAAACAAGGCTTCCTCTAAGTGCACCCATTAGTATTCAGGGTCACCCAATGCATCATATATATGATACCTGTATTATACAGTAGCACGTCTACCATTAGACAGTGTCTTCTACGTAACGAGCTGGTAATTCCGCTGGTTATGAGGCCAAAGTTCTGATGTAAATGCAGAACTAAGCGGTTTCTGAATCTGCATTTGAAGGTAACATAGAGTTGTGTAATTTATTAATAGAGGGTTCAGAAAATGAGTCTCGTAAGTTCCACAATGTAGATAATAACTTGAACATGCATGCCTTTGTGTGGTGTAGCACCAGTCGCAACAATTATCCAGTGAAAACGAAACTGTTATGTTATTATCATCAACAATTTATATTACAATTAATTACATTGCAAGGTTCCGTTAAAAGTGTCAGCCCAAGTCACTTTACTTACATGGACATATTGTTAGGTTATTCTTTGTTGCTATTCATAGTTCAGGGGATTATCAGTAATTATTGAATATATTAAACTCATTATGGGCAACCTTGCAGTGTGTTGCATGTAGGGAGCTAGAGCATCCTTTAATAACTGCATGTATGAAGCTAGAGCATCCTTTAATAACTGCATGTAGGAAGCTAGAGCATCCTTTAATAACTGCATGTAGGAAGCTAGAGCATCCTTTAATAACTGCATGTAGGGAGCTAGAGCATCCTTTAATAACTGCATGTATGAAGCTAGAGCATCCTTTAATAACTGCATGTAGGGAGCTAGAGCATCCTTTAATAACTGCATGTAGGGAGCTAGAGCATCCTTTAATAACTGCATGTAGGAAGCTAGAGCATCCTTTAATAACTGCATGTAGGAAGCTAGAGCATCCTTTAATAACTGCATGTATGAAGCTAGATCATCCTTTAATAACTGCATGTATGAAGCTAGAGCATCCTTTAATAACTGCATGTAGGGAGCTAGAGCATCCTTTAATAACTGCATGTAGGGAGCTAGAGCATCCTTTAATAACTGCATGTAGGGAGCTAGAGCATCCTTTAATAACTGCATGTAGGAAGCTAGAGCATCCTTTAATAACTGCATGTATGAAGCTAGATCATCCTTTAATAACTGCATGTATGAAGCTAGAGCATCCTTTAATAACTGCATGTAGGAAGCTAGAGCATCCATTAATAACTGCATGTAGGAAGCTAGAGCATCCTTTAATAACTGCATGTAGGGAGCTAGAGCATCCTTTAATAACTGCATGTATGAAGCTAGAGCATCCTTTAATAACTGCATGTATGAAGCTAGATCATCCTTTAATAACTGCATGTATGAAGCTAGAGCATCCTTTAATAACTGCATGTAGGGAGCTAGAGCATCCTTTAATAACTGCATGTAGGGAGCTAGAGCATCCTTTAATAACTGCATGTAGGGAGCTAGAGCATCCTTTAATAACTGCATGTAGGAAGCTAGAGCATCCTTTAATAACTGCATGTATGAAGCTAGATCATCCTTTAATAACTGCATGTATGAAGCTAGAGCATCCATTAATAACTGCATGTAGGGAGCTAGAGCATCCTTTAATAACTGCATGTAGGGAGCTAGAGCATCCTTTAATAACTGCATGTAGGGAGCTAGAGCATCCTTTAATAACTGCATGTAGGGAGCTAGAGCATCCTTTAATAACTGCATGTAGGAAGCTAGAGCATCCTTTAATAACTGCATGTATGAAGCTAGAGCATCCTTTAATAACTGCATGTAGGGAGCTAGAGCATCCTTTAATAACTGCATGTAGGGAGCTAGAGCATCCTTTAATAACTGCATGTAGGAAGCTAGAGCATCCTTTAATAACTGCATGTAGGAAGCTAGAGCATCCTTTAATAACTGCATGTATGAAGCTAGATCATCCTTTAATAACTGCATGTATGAAGCTAGAGCATCCTTTAATAACTGCATGTAGGGAGCTAGAGCATCCTTTAATAACTGCATGTAGGGAGCTAGAGCATCCTTTAATAACTGCATGTAGGGAGCTAGAGCATCCTTTAATAACTGCATGTAGGAAGCTAGAGCATCCTTTAATAACTGCATGTATGAAGCTAGATCATCCTTTAATAACTGCATGTATGAAGCTAGAGCATCCTTTAATAACTGCATGTAGGAAGCTAGAGCATCCATTAATAACTGCATGTAGGAAGCTAGAGCATCCTTTAATAACTGCATGTAGGGAGCTAGAGCATCCTTTAATAACTGCATGTATGAAGCTAGAGCATCCTTTAATAACTGCATGTATGAAGCTAGATCATCCTTTAATAACTGCATGTATGAAGCTAGAGCATCCTTTAATAACTGCATGTAGGGAGCTAGAGCATCCTTTAATAACTGCATGTAGGGAGCTAGAGCATCCTTTAATAACTGCATGTAGGGAGCTAGAGCATCCTTTAATAACTGCATGTAGGAAGCTAGAGCATCCTTTAATAACTGCATGTATGAAGCTAGATCATCCTTTAATAACTGCATGTATGAAGCTAGAGCATCCATTAATAACTGCATGTAGGGAGCTAGAGCATCCTTTAATAACTGCATGTAGGGAGCTAGAGCATCCTTTAATAACTGCATGTGGGAAGCTAGAGCATCCTTTAATAACTGCATGTAGGAAGCTAGAGCATCCTTTAATAACTGCATTCCTCAGTTGATCCATAGTTAAAACCCACAATATTTCAATGTCAGGAGATTAACACTGGATTGTGTGAAAAAAGACACTTCTAGTCAAGGCCCTTTGTTGACTTAGTGTATAAGAAAGGATGTTCTTCTTTAAAAAAAATGAAATGCTACTCAAATCTATTAATCGCTAAACGACATCTCTGGTAAATATGAAGGTCAATTAGACACTCCTTCTGTATTTATAAACCTAATTGGATGTTGGGAGTTTCTGTCTTCTCAGGGGTAAAACACACACTTTGCTGTTGCTGTATGACAGCTGGAGACAAGTGTGCAAGAGTGGGAAGGAGAAAAAAAAAAAGAAGAAGAATCCATTTGCCATCAATTTGTCTAATTCTCGTCTGGATTGCTTGGAGGGAAGAGAAAGCAGGAGTGATGGAGAGTGTGTGTTTGGGCCAGCTGCACGGCAAATCTGTTTATTCTGCGCAATTTGGCATCAAACACAACAGACTGCTGAGTGCCTGCTACTGCTGTGGTGCCCTATTAAAAAGGAATTTATTGCTGCCTTAAGAGCATGTGTGCATTGAAATTTTTTTCTCTCTCTCTCTCTCCTGTCCTCTATCCTCCTCCTCCTTCCTCATTTGCACTCTCTCTCTCCCCAGCTGGAGTGTTTATATACATTTTTTTTTCTCCCACCGGCAGCTGTCAGACTAGTCCTCAGAACGCCTCATTACAGGCTCAAATGGGCAGGGAGAGTGGGCAGAGAACAGCTTCATGCCCGCCTACCCGTCAGGCTGGCTGGCTGGCATCGGCCAGCTTTCCCTGTCACCTGAGAGAAGGCCTAAGATGCCTAATTGAAAAATGTCTGCCAGTCCTGATTGTGTTCAGCTCAAGTGCGTCACAGTGGCAGATATCATGCCTGGATATGGACAGGGAGGACAGGAGTTTCAAGGAATTCAATTCCTGCCTTTGGCTTATTCCAGAATCATACCACATACATGCTGCTGGAGCAGGTTACCTGTGCAATAGGCTCACTGAAAAGACTGGATTGTAGTTAATGGATAAAAATCGTCAAGTAAAATGAAATACTCCCATTTAAACTACTAAAATATGGATTAGTGGAATTTTAATGGGGGTTATTTCAGTTATCAAGATGGCTACTTTTAAACCTGCCCAAATATGACCCCTGGGGTTGCAGTGCCAATAACCAGTGCCAAAGTCCCGGGGAAAAGGAGTGGTATAGAATTGCCTTTTTATCTTACAGAGTTAGCCTAAAGCCTGAAGCGGGAGGCTTTAAGAGTAGGAGTCTGACCCTAATCCATACAGCCAACAATCTAACCTGGTTTACCATGCCAATATCAGAACTGGGATAGTCAATAGTTAATAATGTTGACAGATTTTTTGATGGCTATATTAAATACAAAGTTACCGGCTATCATGGTTGACATAATTCTGATCAGTATTGTGTGTAGTATAGCATAACCTTTGTGAATGCACCTTGGGAATCCTATGACAGAAAGACTCAAATATAAGGAGCATAGAGACAGCCAGATCTCTCCAGCTATTGATAAATTCATATTTAATGGCCACAGCTATTGTCCATTTCTTTCATTATGGTAGGGAGGGGTACATGCTTCTTCACTGAGATCATTGATTTCCTCACAGTAACAAGGTATCGACCATGCAAGCTCTCCAGCAAGGACGAGGGCTTTCGATTTAGAGGTGGTGAAGAGAAGATGTTAATGTTCAAGTCCAGCTCTGGGTCCAGGTCTTCCTCAGATATCGTTATGCTTGGGTAGTGCTCATTACTCTTCAACAAGTCCCTTTACATCTTCAAGACTTTTGAAGTGAATACACAACTTTAGTAGAATATTAACCACACTGTTCAAGTCTATAAATGTACGCATGCCTAGTTCCATCTTTTTCCATCAGTGTTTATTGAATGACTTAACTTCCTTGACTCGCACACTCTCAAAGAAACAGGCCAAGTATAGTCATGTCATATAGTCATAACCTAAATGTAGTAATTATTTAGCAAAAAACTTGTGATTTGTGTTCATTTGTAACCAGCAAAACTTCAGACCAGTGAGTAATACGTATGAATGCAAGTAACATATAGTTCTGTTATAAACATGATTGGGAAGCATAATTAGGTGGTCTGGGGGTAACATATTGACTTGACATCTATGAGGTGTTGTTGACATTATACGGAGGGATGTTAAGGTATTGACATCTTTTCTTTGGCAATGACCTGAGATATAAACACTCCAGTTGCCCTTTGGCTAGTTTACAGCTACAGCTTGACACCCATCGATCTGATCTTAGTCAATTCCAACATTGCAGCTTCATTAATTTGGTCCCATATTCACTGGCTAATGATGTTTTTGGGTTGTTGTTGTTTTTGTAAATGTTGTTGTAGCCATTCCCCACAGCTTTTGTTTCAGAAAATGGGCAATGCAAGGAGTTGTTTGTTTTATGTTTACAACTTCACATTGTAATGTTTTAAGCGCTCCTAATTGGACTAGTTACTCATTTGGCCCTTCTAATCCCAGAGCACAGCAACTCTCTATCACTGCACACAGGGGCTTATATGAGTGCCGAGTTAGAGAACCAGCTGTTTGAAGTTTATGCACTTGATGATGCAGTATAAATAAACATGTTATTCCCAAAAGGAAAGCAGTTCTGTACACACAAGACCATTCTTTAGACTAATTAGCTATTTATAGTGGGTTATTTTTTTGGGTGTGTGTGTTTGGGGGGGGGGAGTGAGAGACACTCTCATGCTCACTTGAAGAGTAATTTAGATGGAAACTATTGTTTGCTGTTGTGATCTGAGGAATGTCTTGGAATAATCAGTGGCCATTTTCTGTCGTTCTCATCTCATTAAAACAAAATGGACTATCATGGACTTGAAGTATAATCATGTGCACCAACTCCTTAGATTGCAATTTGCCTACTATCCATATTTAGTTCATTTATTTTAACAGCTGGTTATGCAGCTATACTACGGTATATACAGCACCATACATTGTGGGTACTACAGTACTACACTCCTTTTGTTATTTGTTGTTAAACCTAGCATTTTGAAAGACTTTTTATAAAAGTCAATATTTTATATTGAATTATTTGAATGTGTAAATTGTCAGTCATGGTATATTTCAGTTCAGTAACGTATTTTAAATCCCACATACGAGAGTCATCCTTTTGTTGAAAAATTATATCTTTACATTTTGGTCAACATGATAGTTTAAAGTAGAAGTATGGTGTTCCATGTTAAATATCAAGAATGGAGCAACTGTAGCCCCTTGTGGCAGCAGATGGAACACACTCGTCACTGGGACTGAAGTGGAAATGGTTCTTTTAACCATATACTGACTAAATATGCAAACTTGGAATGTTTTGATGGTTAACAACATTTACACCTACATTTAAGAATTCTGTGAAGAAAAAAGATTTACGCAATATAATTGGTCTGAAATAAATTACATCAATAATTGTACAGTGATGGTTACATGGGTAGTGGTCCGACTTGTACATTTAAGAGAAATTATTGATTCAATTATTGGTTGTTCTCAGTTGGTTGATTTATTTACATGACATAATTGCATAACGTGCATTTGTAAAAGTAGTGTAGAGCAGTTTCAGGAAATGCATCAGAAAATTATCCACATGGTCTGTCTGATGGACATGAAACAGCAGCAGCAGTTCTGCAGTAATGCAGTTAAACTGGTTCACTCAGTGCTCAGGATACATTACTGCCACACACAGACTGGCCTTTCTCAGATTCAGTAAAAGATGCCTATTATCGACAATACGACGAAACATTACCTTGTTGCATTGGTTAAATAATGCATAAAAATACCATTTTCATATGCAAGTTTGTCAGTAAGTTAGAGATTAAACATTCCCTTCACACATTGGCAAAATCAAATTTGGCACACGCTATTATATTTTTAAAGGATATATTTTCTAATAAGTTTGTGTTAAACATCTTCGGTTGAGTTGATAACATAATTCTATGGTTATGCTGTATTCTTTTGTGCACTGTATCAGATGTTCTGGGTATTTGAACATACTATGGGATTGAGATACAACATGTTAAACACAGCTGCTATACTTCATATATATTCAGTGTAGAAATGCCACTATACCAACAATTAATTTTGAAATTGGCTAGCTACAATAACATGATTAGAAGAGGTATAGGATGTAAAACTTGGTTTTGTACAATAATCCTGTCTATTTTTCACATTCTGGAATGTTTGAATATTATTGGAACGTTTTGGAATGTTGAAAGACAGGGATCCATGTTTTACAAAGTATTAGATTGCACTTTAGCCATGTTGATAGGATGTAAGGACAAATTTCTTAAAACTCTGTTAGGGTCAATTCAGACCAAAGCAAGCAGACTAATAGGAGGATAAACACATCTGTTACATACATTCAGTAGTTCTGAGTGGTAAAAATATCATAAAAAGTTTCACCAAAAGCTTGTTAAAAGTATCTTGGATATAAAAAGATCTGTAGTGTTTAGTACATCATGAGAATTGTAAAAAAAAAAAAAAAAAAAATGGTAGTATAAACGTATAATATCTTCTGATTGCAGTAGTATCCACATGATTGCTTAAAGTCTTAATACTTCCGTCCTATTTGGGTAAAGGAGAAGCAAAGAACCCTTGGTGATTTGAGACTGATGCTGGTTTACTCTTGTTTCCAAATCTGTCAATAATAAATACAATGAGTTATCCTCCTGTTTTAATTGGACAAGGGGAAAGAACAAGGAAATAGATGCATTAGTTAATTATAAAAAGTTTAAAAAGTATGTTCTTACATAGTGGTGCTGGACAAAGTCTGCCTCATGCGCTGGGTCAGGGAACTGGACGATGGAGTTTTGGTCATCTGGTGTTCTGGAGTGGTCACTGGTCCCAACATACTCACTGATTGTTGTACAGAATTCATACATAACCTGATATTAAGCTGTTCAATATCTGATTCTATACACAATAGATATGCCATATTCCCCAGTCTAGTAAGTAGTTACTGAACAAATGCATACAAGAAAGAACATTCTGTCAAAAAAGGATTATATTTACCTTTGTGTTCTCGAGTGTTGTGATTATTTACATTGTCCGTGACGTTTGTGTGAGCTTGGTCAAATGTGAACTGGTTCCAGTATTTTGCTGGTATGCTTAGCAAACGCTCAATCACCTGCACACACACACAAAACAACAACATTTTTATGAATCTGAATTGTTAAGAAGTAGTTATTAAAGAATATAGATTTTTTCTTCTAATTAGGAATATAAATGCAGTTTTCTTCCACATGACATGACTGAAATACTACACATTAGGTACATGGTAACAGACCCTGGGTTGTCTATTGGTGTCCTGCAGGATGGTCATGGGGTCTGGGTCAGGAAGTGCATGGCCTACCAGGGTTGGCCCAAACACTCTGGCCAGGTTACTGATGTTCATCTTGGTGTCTACACACTTGGCTACCCTGGGAAGATTAATTTTAAGGAATAAAACATTTGTTTTTGGTATTAAGCCTTGTAAAATCATTTGAATGCTATTAGGTAAATCTGTGGTGAAATCTGCTTAGGCCATGCTAAAGTATTTATTTTACAGCAATTTTACACAGTCCGTAAAGAAGGCTACTAAATAAATGTAGTAGTGACAAAGTGTGTAACCTCTGTAGATGAAGCATCAGGAAGGCCAGTGTGTCTCTGTTGGGTTGAGGAAGATCATTGATAGTCTGGTACATCAACGTCAGACTGTTGCCATCATCTTGGATTTCTGTGGACCATAAACAGGGAACCATTCAGAACAATGAGGATTCCACTTGAAAACATCCAATTCAACTAATCTACATGGATTCCACTCATAATGACAAAACGTATTACACAGACAATTATAATTTACATTTAGTCATTTAGCAGACGCTCTTATCTAGAGCAACTTGCAGTAAGTACAGGGACATTCCCCCCTGAGGAAAGTAGGGTGAAGTGCCTTGCCTAAGGACACAACATCATGTTGGCACAGCCAGGATTCCCTCAGCGCTCAGCCACTTGTCTTGAACTGAGCTAACTTCTGACTAACCTGCGGCCTCCATGAAGGCTTGGTTGAGGCTGAAGGTGAGCAGAGGTTCTGGGAGGCCTCTCAGGAAGTCCTTGAGGAGGCCTGTGACAGCGTTAACATCCTCCACCTTGCTAAGTGGAGGAACAGTCTTTCCTTGCAGGAACATCTTCTTAAGCTCCTTAACGGTGCGCTCAGAGCCAGAGACTCGGTACAAGCCAACCTTAAAAACATGAACAAAAGTTAAGACAACTTCATTTTCACACCTCTTCTTTTATGTGATTTCACGTGACATTACTGTGAAGGGCTCAGGTTGAGCGACCTTAAAACATATATACAGACAAACGTTTATTTTTAAGCCAGTCAGACATGGAAAACAGATAAATATGTCAACTTAACAAATGATTTTATTCTCCCCTGGTGTACCTTGTAACGTTAATGATGAACTGGCACCTTACCTCATGAAGACCCCTTTGTTCAATCTCTTTGACACAGCAGACCACCAGCGGTGGGATCATGGGAGAGGTGGAGGGAGCAAAGTCTTCCAGGGAGACCTAATCACCGGTGATTAAAAACAAATCAATTTTCCATCGGAAATTGTGCGTTCCAAATTAGCGTATTAATTTGAACATAAAAATCAACGTAGCTTGGAGAGGTAATTTTAGCGCTCGGATATTATTTTCTTTTAATTAAATCACAACCTTTAGATTCCCCTACAGGCTCTGTTAGTAAGAGCATTTCCCAAAATAAAAATAAAAACTTAATTAAGAGTGTTTTAGGAGTTCAGCCAACATCCTTACACATGTTCCTCACCTCTACAGGCTTGACAGGGGTGCCACCTGTGGAGGGGCTACAAGGCAGGGGACATCGGTCACGACACTCTGGGTGTGTCACCATCCTGCACTCCTGACACTTCAGGTAGATCTTCCCAAATTTGGTCCTCTTGCCACATGGCACACAGAATTCTGACTTTATCACCTGTGCAAGACAAGTTATAATTAGTCAGTACCTCTTAAGCCTCTTATACCTATTAAGAAATATTTTGACCTGGAACCAAATTGAACTGAAAACTTACTGTTTTAGGGATGAACTCATGTTTTGGTCCTGCTCGGGTAACTTTGGGTCGTCTTAATGATGCAGGATTACTAATTGGTGTGCTGGGAGCCTCGTTAACACACTCTGATTGATCAGTGGTAGAACCATCCCATACTTGAGCTGCTGGAAACAGGAAATGGTCACATCAAAGTAGAGCCATATAACAAGACAGTTACAGGTTGCCAAGCACTCATTTGATAACATTTTCAAACTGTATTGGATCACAGTAAGGACAAGGTAAGAGGTTTGGTAGAGATCCTGTTCTAACCGGTTTTTGCCTGATTTCTTGTCCAGTAGGGTATCGTCTCATTGGTGGAAACTGCCTCAACAGGGCCTCCATTGCCAGGTAATTTGGCGACTGGTGGTTCATTTACCTGGAATAATACAGTGAAGGTGTGCATCCTTTTTTATTTAGGATTTATTTTTACTTTTTGGGGGGTTATTCTGACCTAATAATTCATAATTGAATATTTTATGTTGCAGGAGACATTTGTTTTTGGAAAAAGTAAATAAAAAAACCTTTTCTGATACGCGGCCAGTAGATCGACGCTTCTTCACCAGCTGAGGAGGACCTTCGGTTTGGTTTCTTAAAGAACGCTGTGGATTAATAAAGTAAACAGACCTATGAAGATTCTCTAGCCCACCTGATTCTAATAAAGGGTTGTTATCCAGCTCTGTGGAAGCCTCATAATGACCCTTCATTAGAATCAGGTGTGCTGGAGCAGGGAAACATCTAGAACCTTCAGGACAGTGGCTCCCTATAGGACCAGGGTTGCCGACCCCTGATCTATAATATCCTCACCCGCCTCTGCCGTTTCCTCAGTCTCACAGTCCTCATAACGGAGGAGTCCCAGTCCTGCAGCAACAAAACACAGTATTATAACACCTGGTTTCCATTGATGGAGGAAAATACAGTCATAATTATATGATTGATGAGTCAGGTGGCTGAGCAGTAAGGGAGGCAGGCTAGTATTCAGAAGGTACCCGATTTGAACCCCCGGCTGTGCCAACAGGACGATGTGTCCTTGGGCAAGACACTTCACCCTACTTGCCTGAGAGGGAATGTCCCTGTACCTGCTGTAAGTTGCTCTGCATAAGAGCATCTGCTGAATGACTGAATGTAAATGTGATAATAATTACCATGGAGTCGTCTGTTTTGTCATAGCTGATATCTGACAGTATTGATGTGGACTCATCTATAGTAGTTAACCTGGGGGGGGGGGAGTAAGAGACCTTGATTAGGGGTAACAGTATCTTGACAGTTCTAGTGTTTTATCTATGGGTATGAGCCTAAAAACTTAATATCTATAGACAGGACATTTTGTCCCATAGTTCAGTGGTCCCCAACCCTGGTCCCTCAGGGCCCACAGTCCTGCATGTTTTAGATGTTTCCCTGCTCCAACACAGCCTGATTCAAATGAATGGGTCATTATAATGGCTTCCAAATAGCTTGATAACAACCGATGCATTAGAATACAGTGTGCTGGAGCAGGGAAACATCCAAGACCTTCAGGACTGTGGCTCTCAAGGACCAAGGATTGCTGAACCCTGGTCTACAGCAACTTAAGTTGGCTGGGTACTGTGGTATTGACGGGTGTTGCTAAGCAGCAGACCTTCGGCTGTTGTTCAGGTTGGCCTTGGCTGCCTGGGCTGCCTGGGAGTGGGCGCTGAGGAAGGCCAGAGCAGAACGCTGCTCCTCGCTCAGGTGGACGCTGCTGCTGGTGCTCTCTGAGATCAGCAGCTCTCGAATCAACTGGATCTGACGCTCCTGTTCACAGCCACAAACACAGGAATCATGGAATCATGGAATCATGGGGTAGTCATGTGGCTGAGCGACAAGGCAGTCAGGCTAGTCATCAGAAGGTACCAGGTTCGAACCCCGGCTGCACCAACATGACATTGTGTCCTTGGTCAAGGCACTTCAGTCTCCTTGCCTCAGGGGGGAATGTCCCTGTACTTGCTGTAAGTCACTCTGGATAAGAGCGTCTGCTAAAATTACTAAATGTAAACTTTGTAAACAAGTGAATGGGCACTCATGCTGAATCATATCATTGAAAAAATGAACCATCGATACTAACCAGCTTTTCGTAGTCAGCTTCTGCCTTCTGGCGCCGGCGAATCTCAACATCCACTTGGTTTCGGGCGTGTTTTAGTTTGACCTCCAAAGTTCCTCTCTCAGTCTCGGTTTTGGACAGAACTTCTTTACAGGCTCCTAGTTCGTCGTCTGCCTGCAACCACTTCCGACGACAGCCTTCAAAGTTCAAAGCCATCTGGAGGAACTCTTAAATGATAAGGAACAGTGTAAGATGGTGAACGTTAACACACAAACCTGTCCAGACAAATGTATATACACTCTGGACAAGAGTGTCTGCTAAATGACTAAATATATAAGGTTTATTTTCATGAATTGCTTTCAAAGACATTCTGAAAATTTCTCCAGCATAGCCTTCAACAGAGGACTGGATTAATATATCTGGGGCCGATGATTAACAAGAGCTCAATACTATTTCACTAATCAGTTATTTGTATGGAGTCAATTTAAGTCACTATTTTAATTGTATGATTAGATTAGATTCTATTTTAATGTCATGTATGGTGTGCCTAATGGCTCCATGTTAGTTTGATACTAACTTACGTGGTTCAATTCCCTGACTCAGGACTTCCACATGAGCCTGCATGTTCTGGAACTGGTTCTGCAGGTTCAGTACAGAGGCCATGTCCTGGTGGAATGACATCAGGTTAATGAAAAAAGTGAATTCACCTAGAATAAGACACCTAAACCTAACTAAGATCCTCCTGCATTACATGATGTCACTAGAAAACCGACTCAGCCAACAATGTTGAACGAAATAACTAGCTGGAAGTGAAAGTGAAAATTCGTCTGTTTTATATAAAATCTGCTTCAGAAAGGAAATGTTTGCTTTCTATCACCCTAATATAGATGACACTGACACAGGAATTATTATGAAATCCTACAGGACTCTATTATAGTTGTATATTTGGATCATAGAGATTGTTTGAAAGCAGACGAGATAAGTGTACACTTAAAGTGCGAGCTAGACAATGAAATACAAACATAATAGTACATACTTACTGTTTTCGGTGTATTTTCGGATCAGAATGTCACGACCAGGTTTCAGCTGCACTCCTTTACTATAATAATGTTCTTCCCCAGTCTGATCCAGATCTGTCACTCGGTGTTGGAACACAGTAGAACTCTCCGCATTTTCCTCATGTCTATGATCTTCCTCACCTCGGTTTCAAACTTCAAAATCAGCGCCTTCCTCCTCCCCTGAAGGCGTATTTCTTTATCGCCTCCTACAGTACTGGAGACACTGGAGACAGTCTTTTCTGGGTCAGAGGAATGGGTGACGACATAAGGTTGCTTTTTTCAAACTTTTTTTTTTCTTTCTTTTCCCCCCCATTGTTTCCAAGGCTGGTTGAAATACTAGGAATATTTATTTGACTTTCTACTCATTTTCTAGATCGTAACTAGATGACTGCATTAATTATCAAATACAAGTCGGTAGATAATGTCGAGACCTTGTGAAATAGCAGCAGATATATGCCCTTCTTTACTGGGTTTGGAGCACATGGAAGGTATCCATCCACATCATTCATTAGCACAGACCAGCATGTCAGGCACTGCAGAAAAACTAACACATCTTAACAAAGAGACTGCATACAGACATACTGACACACATGCACACAGAGTACAGACATGCTTGAATGTAACAAGGATATGTGAGTAATGTTGCATCCACCCTCAGGTTTAGTTTGAACCTACCATACTTGATAAGGATTTCCTTGTGATTCACCTTTTCTTTATTGCGGGATTGGTGGTGCAGCACTGGTTGTTGTTGACTTAGAGAACAACATGTGCCACACAAATATCTTAACGTTTAATGCATTTAAGGGCCTAAATATCTAAATACAAGAAAATATATAGATATTTAATGTGTAAAATGCCAACAAACAATGCCAACAATAAAAATCTAAATATATTTTGCATAAAGACATTCAAGAATCAGTGATTTAAATGCTGTTATGAAGTGAAGTAATATAATTCGCAAAATGTAATTGTGTTTATTTATTTATTCACTACGTGGTGAATTGTAACTTTTACAAAAGTGCTGAAGGAACTGTTACTAAGAAGTTTAACATCTGACTTCTCTGTTTAGCGAGAGAGAGAGAGAGAGTCCTGACATGGAAATCTGTCAAGAGCATTAGCTTTAGTTGTGCTGACTGCAAGGCTGAGGGCTTCCAGGATCCCCATTATAACGGTAATGGATCCAGACACCAGGGAGTCAGAGCAGACATCCACTTTAGACAGAGCAGAGCTTTCAACCCCTGAGCCCTAAACATCCTGTTTGTCTTAGTGCACAAAATCAAGCTAAATACCTAACATGCTTGTTCGTCATTCACTCCTTGGCACCCCCCAAGTTCATTATTTTGTAGTTCAGCTGAGTTTATATGTCAACATTCAGACGGTTTCCATGGTTTTTCATGACCATATGACACAAGTTAAAAGAATGGAAATCTTGGCCCTAACCCACTAACTTTGTTAACTGCTGAATTTGACAGGAATGTGGCACCACCGGTAAAACCGTCAACCATCTCCTCAGGAATGTCAACTGTACATGTTGTAAGACCACGTGTGTCACGGTTAAGTGTGACTACACGCACAAACAATGCTAGAAGGGTTGGGGTGGATGTGTGTGCAAGCTCGTTAAAAATATCCCATTCAATGAGTCCTCAATTCCACAAGTCCCCCCAAAAAATACAACAGGGCATAGATGATGTAGTAATATTCTGAAATAAAATAATAATTCCATAACATTTCACCTGCCCAAATATACAGTATTTATTCAAGATCCAATATTTTATTCAAGCACTTGTTTTAAGTGTTTTGCTTGGATGAGCCATTCAAGGACAGACAGTGCACATGTTCTAGGTTTTGCATAACTGCATGAAAAAAAAATACAAATGAAAACAATTGGCATAACATTAGGTTTGATCCCTTAGGAAAATAAATGAAAGAACAAGGGATGATGTTTAAACAAGTGAAAAGTCAACAAAACAAAAGGTAAACAAACAAATGTAGATCAGCTGTATTTTGCTATATATGAAAGTATTTCTACTTATCTAACTTGATGTTTCGAGAACATAACATCTAAATTAACATCAAAAGAAAAACTCAAATCTGCACCTTTTAAGCTTAAACTGTTCTCATATGCACACTTGCCTTTACAAGATGGACAGTTTACTGCATCAGTTGATCTGTGTCCTCCCGATCAGTCAGGATCTCATGACCTCATAGTACAGAGAGGGATGACAATGACTAAGATGATACTGACGGCCGTGGCGATGATCGCTCCCACCTTGCAGACTTTAGCTCTGCGGAGATCCGCCTCCTTCTGTCTAAGCAGTGCATCGTAGCCTGGCGTGTAAATGTCTTCCATCCAAAAATCCACATTGTTGGGGTTCAAAGACTCCCGGGCCTATTTAACAGATGAAAACAAGGCAAACAAATCACATAAACACATTATATAATAAGGGATTTCTTAGTATTGGTTCGCTTACTAAAAAGGTGTCTGACGTGTGTGAGAAGTGTGATTCAGAGGTGAGTTTCAGCAAATGTCTTGAGTACCAGTGGTGAGGTCACTGTCTGACAATGATCAGATGAATCGTGAGGTGACACAGCCCTGAGGGTCAGACACATGTAAAAGACCAGGCGCAGTTCTACAGAGATTTGTGGAGGAGCAGGAAGGGTTTATAATGTGCAGTGCACAAGATGCAGGAGGATATCAAATAGGATATCCAAGGGGATATCCAAGAGGATATCCAAGAAGATATATAAGAGGATAGCCAAAAAGTGCTAGATCACTATTGTATACATCAGGAGACATACTGTAGACCACTCGTATTGGAAACAATCACGAGTTGATTCTTTACCTCAGTAGTCACGAGTCTAATATATGTTACTCAGCAGCCCAAATGGAGAGTCAGGAAAACACAGACGTCCATGCATCTATGGTCATTGTTTCACAAACATACTGTAGCAATGCATACACAGCTCTGTAGCAATGTGGTGATTGTCAAGATGCATTTCACTTTCTGTATGGAATCCATTTTACACTCCACTCAAAACTGATAACATTTGACATCACAATGACGAGTGTATGTAGAAATGCTTTTTAATCATAAAACAAAATGTTAGCATGCCAAGATGCAAGCCAAGACAGAGAATGTTTGATTTAAACAGGTGTACGACACCTGCAGGTCTAGAGGTGATATCCTCTCCTCCACAGTCCATACAGGTCCTCCTTCAGCCAGTCGAGGGTCGTTGATGAAACCAGAGTTTATGCCACCCCCCTTCTGGCGAAAGAGGGCAGAGTTGAATACCTGTCCTACCAAGTGGGAGGGCTTTGAGGACAGCAGGTTGGAGGTACTGGTTGTTTGTTCCATCTATATCGAGGAACAGTTCAGGGTTAGGAAGGGTTTGTTTGATTCGACTCAAAAGCATCCTCACTCCTTCTCTATTTAAGGAAGTCGATAACATGAGGTTTACCTCTTCAATCAAACTGATTTCAGCAGAAAACAGGAAGCAAGGCAATTGTCATTTAATCATTCCTTATCTACCGCTGATTAGGGGCCACGGGTGACTGGAGCCTATCCCAGTTACTTTCGGGCCTTAGCTGGGGTACACCCTGGACTAGGGCCAGCTAGTCACAGGGCACCAAGTAATTGTATTTTCTAGTCTACACTAAATGTAGCAGACGGTGGGGTAAAGAGAATAACAATAAATAAGTCTTGCTGTGGGTTAAAATGATCCAAGTTCTATTCTACTAACCTAATTTTAAACCATGAATACACATTAGGACATACGACCAATCAAATTTCAGACCCAAACACCAGGTAAATAGAAAACAGTACCTGTCCAGTTTTTCCATGAATTCCCTTTCCCACTTTATCCTTCGTAAACGACACTGCCCAATCCCTGGCAGAGTATGACACGTTCGGCCGCTCTACAACGCTCTTCTCTTCAGACTGAGATTTGGAGGCACGACGTGAAGAAAGTATTCCCTTTTTACCTGCTTTCCCGCCTTTAATGTCAATTTCACCACCGCTTACTTCCTTCGGTTCACCACTCACATTCCACTTGTTCCAATCCAGACTTCCACTGCTAGCTCCTGGAAACAGATGTCCAGAGACGGAGAGAGGCTGAGGCGCTGATGAATCTGTATCAGGGGTCACCAAGGGGCTACCCATGGAGGATAGTCCAGCACTAGGTGGTCCCAGCCACCGGCCCCTGTCTCCAGCTCCAGCTATCGCGATAGGGTCTTGGATTTTCTCATCGAGACGGCGAAGTGCGGAGAGTACCTGGGATATTTCAGCCTTGACCTCGGACAGGGATTCCAACTGACGTTCAATCTGACTCATGCGCAGGAGCAACTTACACACGCTGGCCTTCACGCCATCGTCGCTGCTTTCTAAGGAGTGGAAGAGCCTCTGCAACTGTCCGAGCCGCCCACGCCTCGCCTCATGAGAGTCCTGGTTGGCAGGTCCCGCCCCTCCATCATGGGGATGCAAGACCCCCGTCGAACCACACACACTCATATCATCCAGGAAGCGGAAGATTGCGCTGATGTCGTCTTCGCACATCATGTCAGGGTCATCGAGAGAGGTCATGAAGGAGAGGCGGTCAGCATGGACCAAACTACGAAGTCTGCGGGGGTCTGGGGGGTCCGTCTGGGTCCCTGTGCTTGAAACCACCTCATCTTCCCCGTGTTTCCCACCCCTCGCACGACCTGAAGATGCCCCTGGGTTGAGGGCTGGGGTGGACCGACTGGGATGGGACGGAATAGAGTCCAACATGGCTCGTCTTGAACCAACATTACTATCCACGCTCAGGCTCTTCTCAGTCCACGCTGCATTTCTGGGGGGTTGAAGGTGGACAGTAGACCACTCTGGGGTGCACGCTGGGCCAAAGTAGGTGGAGTCTTGTATGTCATCGAAGCTTTCATGCTTGGCACGGCGCTCTGGTGAAGGACGAGTGGCTGTGGGCGATGGGTATGGGTTGGTAAGCACTTCAAAGCTGTGGTTCGGAAACAAATTTTCATGAACTCCTCTTGGACTTGGAGAATCGCTACTGATAGTCACCTGGGGAATAAGAGGTGACTGATTATGGAAGTCCTTCTTGAAGATGTCCCTTCTCTTCACACAGGACTCCTCCTGTCCTGGTTCAAAGACATCCTTGGGCGCTGAGTCTCCACTGAGTGAATCCTGGGTGGAAGACTCACTGTCTGTCTCCAGTGGAAGATAGATACTCTGCATGGCTTGTCCCGGAACTCTTCCACTGGCAAAGACGGAGGTATTGTGAGGCCAGTCAAATGAAACAGCCCTAGCTCGGGCCGGAGGGGCAGACACCAGAGATATGGGATCAGGAGGTAGACTAGAACGCTTGCGGACTGAGTAATTTGATTTAGGGAAGAGCATGCGCTGGTCAATAGTCCTACTCCCAGAGTCTGAGTGGGCATGTGTCCAATCATGTCCTGCAAATCTTTGCTCATCAGCACTAGGGAAAAATGGCCCCGGTGATTGGTCGACAGGAAGGATGAGCTGCGATCTCATTGGATGGGTCTCATCACCAGCGCTGCCTGTCATTTGGATGAGGTTGAAAATGGTGACGATGTCGGCGGCCACGCCTATGGGGGAAAGCCCCAAGCCTCTTGTGGTGACCCTGTCTCTGAAGAGGGTGGCAGGGAAACAGGAATCCCGACAAGCAGCAGAGAAGAGCAGAGATCTGAGTTCAACAAGGTGCTCCAGGTCAAAGCGAGTGCTGACCATCCGACACAGATCCTGGAAGGACAGCCAGTGGCGCATGTTGGCCAGCTCCTCCAGAATCCCCAACAGAACCAGTGGGTACTCCTGTTGCAAGTTGGCCATTGTTGACCTAAAACAGAGACAAGCACAAATACACATCTCAGAACACCAAAGACCATGTATGTCTCTAAAAGTTGACAAAAATATTTTTTTTTCTTTGTCAAAACAACTAAAAATGTTCACGAATAAATAATAAATAACAAACATCTAGCATGTCAATGTTATATTTATTTTTGTGTTGAACGTGTCATGAACATTTGTGCATTGCCTTATTAGATTTTAAGCACCAGAAAATAGTTCGTATTTCGTATCTTTTTCGAACATAAATTAGGCAAAAGCGAGCAGAGTAGAGCCGCTCTTTAATGGGGGTACCATAATGTAAGCGACCTTATTTTAGGCCTTAAAATAACTGACCATGATGTGACGGAGTAGCGCCATGTGCAAGCCTGACCCAGCCAATAGAACTAGTCTCGGTCAAGACCAAATCTGATCAGACGGAGAGACTTATCTTAAATGGAACGTCTATTAGCCAATCGTGTATTAAAATGTTTAAATTCATGATCAAACGTGGAGGTATATTCAATTCAGGGGATTTCTTAATAATAGACGCTCTTCGCGGTGCTTAACTATCACTCAAAAAGCACTCATCACAAGTCACACTCGCCCAAAATATTCGGAAATTATATGATTGATGTTTGATGCCGTACCCTGCATACAAAAGCAAACTCACCTTTCAGCTTTTCTTTAAATAAGAGTCGAACTAATACAGCCACCTCTGTGTCTGTTTCACAAATGAACGAGAAAATAGTATTACTGTGGATCATAACGAGACTATCTTCCATCCAAATAATCCAATCATCCGGATCTGAATAGTTCCTTACTGTGTTTAGGCTGAAACCAGCAGCTAGTCTACAGCCCAAGCAGAGAAGAGAAAATCTGAATCCAGGTCATCTTCTCATATATGTCCCTGCAGTCCCATAAGGGACCTGCAAACAGAGTCCATTGATGGAAAATCCCCCCTTCAAAACATTAACTATATGAAGAGCAAATCATTTGACTACTCTGTACAGCATGGTCATATGTATGAGACAGGAATGCAGTACCGCCACACACTTGGGCAAGAAACAAGTATGGAAAGACCCTTTTTCAAGGTGATGGATGACAAAATGTTTTTGTGTGTTAAAACAGATTAAAAATGGATGTCTTACTAATTGAAGCTAGGAGCCTGACAGGAAACCAGAAGGCCAGAACGACATGATATTGTACCAGTCAATCTTCTCCGACCTGTCACCATTAGCTTACATTATCACCCATAAAAGCCCCATACTTAAAACTCCATTAGACCAAAGAGAAGGAATGCTTTTATCCTTGAGTAGCTACTCTCACACAGTCAACATCTCCCTTTCAGAGTAATTGATCAATCAAACTGTAATGTTTTTTGGGGGGGAGGGGGGGGGGGTAGATCGATAGAATGATGGATGAGCAAAGAAATAATATGAAAACTGAGGATAATACTTTTAGAGTCTGTTGATGCTAGGAGGTTATTAAGGGATTAGGGATTAACACATTGAATACAAAATAAATCAGTGCTCAAACATAACTACGTTTGTGGGAGTAAATCTAATTGACATTTACTTTAAAACATGCCGTATGGTATAAAATTAGAGATTCTTGGTCGAAATCACATCAGAATCGGTTTTATTCGCCATGTAAATTGCACAAACATGGATTACTGTGGCAACCAAAGAACATATACAGGATTTAAATACAAATAAAAAGTATGTTAAACTAGCAGTTACACATAATACTGAAAAGGCCAATTCATCAACCAGTACCAGGCTTGTGACTTTATGTTTACATATTTTTTAACCCCGCAAGGACAATTTATGTACACAACATAAAACATACATATAGCATAATATTACTTTCATGTTCATGTAGATTCTTTGTGTTAAATTATAAAAAAATACACTAGAAAAAACTGTTTAAGGTAAGCTAATAAAGGTGTGAATGTGAGTGCAATAATGTAAATTGAGAACAGATTCAAAAGATTCCCTTCACAAAAGTTAGGATTTCCTGTTGGATTCAAGCCAACATTGGATTCAGTGCTGGATTCAACATTGGATTTAGCAATGGGTTAAAGGTCGGACACTCCTCCCCTGTAACAATGAAACATCAATCAATATTTACACACATGCTTTCCGTGTTTCATAACTGACATACGTGTACAAAAAAAGAAGTGAATCAACACAGTGGTCTCAAATACAGACAGGTACTGGAGGAGAAATGCTTATGTGATATTTATGGATCCATACCTGTATTATCATCTGCAGTGTTGAGATCATTGCTGGATAGATGCAGCCTAGCGTGGGCAGCAAGTTTAGCAATGAAAGCCTCTTCTGCCTCCTTTTGGAGCAAAATTAACAAGCAAAAAGGTGCAAATGAGTATTGCAGCATGAACAATGTATGTACACTGCCATTCAATATGTTAGCTGAAACTACGCATGACTTTGCACTATGCACTCTGATTTTAAAAGAATATAATAAAACTAAGGTGCTGACAATCAGCTTTATTTTCTTACATATCGGATACAACTGTTTCACTGTTTTTGTAACACCTATAGTCGCTTGACAGTTTAATATTAAGTACAAATACTTCGGCTTGATAAGCCACAAATCATATTGATATAAAGGTCCACTATGAGATACTTACTTGTAATCGCTCTTTTACTTTCTCCAGGGTTTTATCCTGGAACAGTTTCTTCCTCCATTGAGTTCCATCCCAGTTGTACATTTCCAACATCTTCCTCTTATGGAGTTCAACCCTTTAATTCAAACAGGTTTGAAGTTTCTTGTAGTAAAATGTAGTTGTACACAGACATGCATACACCAGTCATGGATATTTTCTTGATCTTATGACATTGGTGCTTCACTTCTAAATGTTGGATGGCCATTTAATTTGTCTTTTTTGTACAAATCAAATCTTTATACCATACTGGCTACTTAAATTGGCAGAGGTCACACAGATTCTTGTTTCAGCATTTGTTAGTGTTTGTATTTGTGTGTAAGAAAGAGAGAGTGAAAGAGAGTGTGAGAGAGAGAGTGGAGAGAAAGAGAGTGTGTGAGAGACAAGAGAGAGCGGGAGAGAGAGAGCGGGAGAGAGAGAGAGAGAGACAGCGAGAGAGAGAGCGAGAGAGAGAGGGAGGGAGAGAGAAAGAGAGGGAGAGACAGAGAGAGAGAGGGAGAGAGAGTACAGAATAAACCAGTCACACAGCTCTGTTCAATACCTTTGTTTAAACTCATATGATGTGGGTTTCTTCTCCCAGTTGGCCAGCTCCTTTAGCAGAGTCTTGTTTAGATGACAGATTCTCTCTTGGTTCTCACACACCTCTGTAGAAAAAAAACAACAACTTCGGAATAAGAATTGAAAATAACTTGGAACAAATGTTTTTTTTCTGCCTAAACATACCTGCAGTGCTTGCACTATGGTCCTCTTCTAGGTCCTTGATTATCTCTTGAATCTGGGAGTAGTATTCCTGGACCAGAGCACTCAGGGAATCTTTGGTTAAGTAGACACTCTCCAAGGCCAACTCTATCAGATGACACTAAATGGAAAGAGGGAAATATGTTTACTACTGTCTACAGAACTGATGGTGCAGCCATCGTTCATGACCATTTTCCTCACAAATACAAACCCACATGGAGACAATTTAACATCTGGCCTACAGTTGAATGTCTACCAATGTCTACAGTTGAATTGGAAGTTAATTCCTGCGTAGAAGTAGTAAAAGACATATGAATCCAAAGGTTACCTTTCTGCCTTCATCAGTTTCTGGAATGGGCTGCGTGTCAGTCTGTGCGGCCTCCATCATCCTCCAGATATGATGGCTGATTGCGTAACCCACCAGCAGCTGAGCGTTGCTCTGGAGGAGCTCTGCCCCCGTCTCTAGTTCTGACAGGAACTCCTGATGGAAGCTCTGGCCGATAAGTTGGGTCTCGGGAGCCAAATGCCTCTCTGCTAAACTGGCATAGATATCCTGTTTGAGAAAATCACAAATGATGCCAGTGTGATAATGCAGTTAAACTGGCACCGATTAAGCTCTTCAGATCTCTGTTAACTGGCTTAAGAGCCACTTAACATTTAGGAATTTAATTTAGCTTAAAGTGGGTACTTTTTGTTGTTTTCATACCTTGTGTTGAGTTTTGGCTGCTGACCCCATAGTAGGTTGGATTCTATGGTCGTCCAATACCAATGTTTTAAAGTCACTATTAGAGAGGACTTTGAGCTTAGACAGCCTCATCTCCTTCAGGATTCCCAAACCAAATTGTCTTGCCACAAAGTGCCTCTGTACGGCAGCCAGTAGGAGGTGCTGTTTCTCCTCTGTCATCATGCCAGTTTGGCTGGGAAATTGAAACATTTTGCCAATTACGTTAGAATTTTTAATTACATTGTTGCAATTGAAGTAAAATTAAACCACACAATATACACAAGAATATTTATGTACAGTCATGGCCAAAAATCTTAGCACTCAATGAAATCTTTCCAGGAAATGAAGTATTTCTCATAGATTAGTATTGCAAAAAAATCTAATTTGACATGACTACTAGATATCTCCCTATCTCACCTTCTGAGGGCTGAGTGCTGTCTCCCCATCTCACCTGCTGAGGGCTGAGTGCTGTCTCCCCATCTCACCTGCTGAGGGCTGAGTGCTGTCTCCCTATCTCACCTGCTGAGGGCTGAGTGCTGTCTCACCATCATTCCTATCTCACCTGCTGAGGGCTGAGTGCTGTCTCACCATCATTCCTATCTCACCTGCTGAGGGCTGAGTGCTGTCTCACCATCATTCCTATCTCACCTGCTGAGGGCTGAGTGCTGTCTCACCATCATTCCTATCTCACCTGCTGAGGGCTGAGTGCTGTCTCACCATCATTCCTATCTCACCTGCTGAGGGCTGAGTGCTGTCTCACCATCATTCCTATCTCACCTGCTGAGGGCTGAGTGCTGTCTCACCATCATTCCTATCTCACCTGCTGAGGGCTGAGTGCTGTCTCACCATCATTCCTATCTCACCTGCTGAGGGCTGAGTGCTGTCTCACCATCATTCCTATCTCACCTGCTGAGGGCTGAGTGCTGTCTCACCATCATTCCTATCTCACCTGCTGAGGGCTGAGTGCTGTCTCACCATCATTCCTATCTCACCTGCTGAGGGCTGAGTGCTGTCTCACCATCATTCCTATCTCACCTGCTGAGGGCTGAGTGCTGTCTCACCATCATTCCTATCTCACCTGCTGAGGGCTGAGTGCTGTCTCACCATCATTCCTATCTCACCTGCTGAGGGCTGAGTGCTGTCTCACCATCATTCCTATCTCACCTGCTGAGGGCTGAGTGCTGTCTCACCATCATTCCTATCTCACCTGCTGAGGGCTGAGTGCTGTCTCACCATCATTCCTTTGAGGATCTTCATCTGCTGTTCCCCCAGATGTTTAACACAAGCTAGAGCCAAGGCTGCTTCTTCACACCAACGCTGGTAAGAATAACAACAAACAGGTGCTAGATGGTTCTCAACAGAATACACGGAAACCAGACAAGACAAACACACCACACAGTAACTTCAGTTAAGTAGTTCTCAATAGATGTAAGTACCTGTCCATCTTGTGCCAGTTGAGCCCTCAGGCCCTCCAGTTGCAGTTTGGTGGAGGATCTGGCATGGTGTCGCTGTGACACCAGGTCATGATCTAGATCCTGCCAGAGCTTCTCCCCCTGTTCCGTGGAGAGCTGTGACTGAGCTTTAAGAGCAGTCAAAGTGATCTCCTTGGCTAGTTCCTCCAGCTTGTTTGACCAAGTGGAGTGGAGTCTCTGGAAAAGGAAATGATAATATTCATTCATTTTCTTCCGCTTATTCCCGTTAGGGGTCACGCGTGACTGGAAGCTGTCCCAGTTACTTCCGGGCCGTAGGCAGGGTACACCCAAGTTCATCAAGGAAATTATCATATTCATAAATAATACAATGATGTGTGAAAGCGCTCTTAGAGATACATTATGTGTAACAAGTTGTAATCACTTTGCTCGTCAATTCTTTCTCCTCACTGGTGAAGAGTTGGCACTATCGGTTTTGTATTTACACCTGAGCGAGTTTAACCCATAACCATCAGTTACATTTGCATATACAAATATGGAACAAATCACATTTCTATCTGATTTTGTAGATTAGTCCTTTCATTAATTAAAATGTTTTACCAAAACAATCCTGGAAGGAAACACATCTGTTCTCTGAATGATGTATTATGACTTACCCTCCAAAGTTCACAAGCTGCCTCCGCCACCCTCCCATCGTGCTGAAGCTCTTGGTCACTGCTTTGTTTCCTCTGTCTCACTAGCAGCTCTTCATATGCCTAAATTAGAGATCATGGATTAGAGATCATGGAGGACAACGATTAGAGATCATGGATTTGAGATCATGGATGACACCAAGATTAGAGATCATGGAGGACATCTTGAGGTTACAACTAGGATGGAATCAATCCTATCCTTAACATGACAGTTTCTTTTGGTAATGTGTGTTGCAAATAGTCATTTTGTATATCAGCTACACATCAGGTGTAAAGATTCCACCAGGTAAATGTAAAAAGACAACCTTCACAAACTGCTGTGGGTTGCTGTGGGTTAAAGCAGAATCCAGGACGCTGTTCTTCTCCCTGGTGTGACTTCTTTGCAGTTTCTTCTTCTTCAAGTCAAACCTTCTGCACTTCTCACTGACAAGGTCTTTAGTTTGCCTCTCACACTCTGTTCCAAAGAGGGTTCGTCTGTCAGTGTTCAGGAATGCCAGTAGAATAGGTCCAGTTGCATAAAATCACCGCTTACAAAGGCCTCTTTGTGCCTTTACGACACCATAAGCACGATATGAATATGTAATCAGTACATCAATCAATCAAGTTTGGTTTTAACCACACGATAGGGTTTATTTTGGTAATAATTCTGGGGATGTAGTAAAATCTACTGCTTTTTAGTAATGAAAAGAGCAATCCTGGAAAATTTTCTATTTTTAGAAAGCAGTTCATTTCAAGGTGGGATCTAGGCCACTTATTGTCCCTTTGAAAGGCTGTTTAAAAATAGCAATGTTAGTGCTTAGTTTACACATTACTTATATGTAGAAAACATCTCAACAGGCCTTGCCTGCCCTGCTTTCAAGTAAAAATTGCCTGTTTTCCGAATTAATTCAATTGCAAGAAAGTTGTACTGTGTATGAAGTCAACACAAAAGGTTCACCATCGCTGCACTGTTGGAGCCCCTCTGATAGAGCACACTGCAGGTCAGAGAGAGTACTCTCCATGAGGGCAAAGGTCAGGTGTCCATCACTGGTCAGCTGCTCCAGGCTTCTTGCCACCATGATCTGCCTCAGGGCTACTTCCTGTCTGAGCAAGGCAGGCTGGGATTGCAGCAAGCCTGTAAGCTCCTCCCACCACAGCAGTTTTTCCTGGATTTTCTGGGAAGCAGCAGCATTAAAAGGAGACGCAATTGACAGAATGTGTTAGTGAAGATAAATCATTACACATGTAACTTGAATTCCTATATTGTTAATGTAAAGAGTCCAAAAAACTGGACCGAACCCTGGACATTTTTAATTACAAGCAAACACTGCAGAGTTCACATTAATTAAACTCAATGACAGAAAACATATCTTAACCATTTGAAAGCTATTATCGTGGTGCTGAAAATGTATATTATTGTTTACAAAATTAAAACTTTAAAAGACCCCTTAGCATCCTCATCATCATATTCATCTTACCTCAATATTTGAAGCTTGAGTCTTGGTAAGATTGTCTTCAACTATTCGGAGACACTGAATCAGGGACTGGATGGTCTCATTGGCCTTGTCTTCTGGAAGTACACTTGTTCTTCCAAGCAAATGATGGCATAGACTCACTATCTGCTTACTGAAGCCTTTTTCCTAAGTTTAAACACAGAAAATCTCCTTTAGGGATCTCACAAACAGATCTTGAAATTACGAACGTTGAAAGCACAACTTTAAATCGCCAAGAAATTCAGCTAAGCGAAAGCTGTACATTATAAATCCGATGATACAGTGGACATACTGTACATAATACTGGTAATTGCTAAGAGTTGCATAATTACATGGGTGTTTTTCTCATCTGACAAAGTTATTTGCCGTTATCACCACAGCAGAAAGTTATCACCGTTACCATTTGAAGCCCATGTTCCAATATGTCTTTCTGGGTTCTCTCCATCTCTTCCAAGGTACAAGGAGATGCTGAGATTATTTCTTTATGTTTCTCACAGACTCTTGAGAATTGCTGCATCTTCAGTTCTTCAAGTTCCTGTAGTTATATAACGATACCGAAAAGATCAAGTCAAACTGTTACCAAACTGATCAAATCCAGTTTTAGAAAAGAAATACTAACATTTCACCTTTTCCTGTCTGAGAAGAACATTGGTGAAGAAATCTCTGTCCTTTTTATCCCTGGGGAAATGATGGCCGAATATAATTTTGAGAGTTTGGAGAAATATCTATAATTATAAACAGAGATAAGAGCTTATGTTACAACTGTTTATATTGCAATGACAATTCAATCTTCAATCAAAGAAATGTAAAAGAAAATATTCTCAACAATTCACAAAAACAATGACATTGTGCATTCACATTTTACATTTAGCAGACATTTCCAAGACTTCCAAGAGACACTTAAAAAAAAATAACAATCCTGAACTACGATTAAAGTAAATTCAGAAGATAATGGAACTGCTCGTTAAATAATAATTTGATCATAAATCATCAACCCACCAAATGTTTTTCTTCTTGGATCTGGAAGCATGATTGTTGGATGTCTTGAAGGGCCAAACAATACAGACTAATTCTGGCTTCAAAACTGCAACAGGAACACGTTTGTATTCAATTCATGACATAAACTGGGATGGAAAAATCATGTGGAGATCAACCATTTTACATGTAGTCATTTAGCAGACACATTCAGTAGACGCTCTTATCCAGAGCGATTTACAGCAAATACAGGGACATTCCCCCCCCCTGAGGCAACTAGGGTGAAGTGCCTTGCCCAAGGACACAACATCATGTTGCCTTAGCCGGGAATCTAACTGGCAACCTTCTAATCATTATCCCAATGCCTTAACCACTCAGCTACCTGACTTTGAACCTATTACAACTCACCCAGTCTGGGACAGTGTGTGGGGGTAGTGGGTAACCATGGTGAAGTTCTCATTCTGCAGGCTCTTGGGAAAGAGGGAGGAGATGAACTGGCTGTCGTTGTCCTGATCCTGGCTCAGTGACTCTCCGCTGGACGAGGAGGACGACTCCATGTTTGGGAGGTTTGGCACCTTGGAATGCTCATGCAGAGAGGGATTGGAGGCTCCGTCTGCTAAGGGCTGTCATTTAATCCATGTTCATGTAGGATGGAGCAAAGCAAAGGTGGCCTGTTAACATTTATGTTTTAGTCATTTATCAGACGCTCTTATCCAGAGCGACTTACAGCAAGAACAGGGACATTCCCCCCCTGAGGCAAGTAGGGTGAAGACACAACATATTTTCACACAGCTAGGGTTAGAACCAGGGACCTTCTGAATATTAACCCGACACCCTAACCAACAATATTCTGTTGTAATAACTGTTTTGCACTTCTGGTTTAATCTAATCTAATCTAATCTAATCAACTGTGCCACATGACTCCTTATTAATATAGAGGAGCTGTAACCAATGCGTATACAAATTTAGCATGCTGTTAATGTGCTATAGCTGGTGATCGTGAACAGGTGGATAACATGTAATTTCAACAATAATTACTGTTACAGTATATACCATTGAGCATGTAATTTAGTTTTATGGTGTTAAAAAAAGTCATGTTATAAAGAACACTGCAACAACTGCAATGCTGTTCAGTCAAGACGATAATGTGGAATATTTAGTCTTACTCTGTATTTCTGGTTGATGGGGTACACCACCTTCGCTCTGGATGCAAAAGCAGCCACATCACTGTTTATGGCTGGCTGTTTCTCCTAGAATATGAATTAGTTATATAAATGTTAACTTGACCACAACATTTTACACGTGTATCTTAAATCATCATGTTATCATTAATAAATACCCCCAAAACATTGGCATAAACACTGTTATGCTGTATCACAGTAAAGTGACTTACTTTGTCAGTGTCAGTGCCACTCTGCAGGCCTGTTCTTCCAGCCCTGACACACTCACTGTGGTTGAGGTCACAGGCCAGGTCATCAGTCTCAAACAATCTTCTGGCATCATAACTCTAAAAGTAAAGCAGTTTGTATGTAAACTGTGGTCCAGTTCAAATATAGCATGATGATTTGTGTAATTAAATTCGAGAAAAAAAGAAAAAAAACTTGAATACATGTATATAACATCTATGTTGTGCTTGAATAAATCTGTCCTTGGTGAAGTCCCCCACAAAGCCTATGGTAAACTATTAACCCAATTAACACATATTTTATATGTTCTGTTAATGATCTTCTAGTCAGAGACCTTCTCTAAACCGGCTGATCTGACTTTAATATCTCTGTTCAGCCACTGGACAAAACAATAAACTATTACAGATGGCGTGATTATAAATAATAAACTCAGAGGAATGTGCCGTGCCATTATCGTCCTTTCTTCGTAATTTACATTAAAACAAATGTCTTGGGTGACTTAAAACTGTAAAATAAGATGTCCTGGTTCAGTTTGTTGTCCAGTTCCAGTTGATGCATCTTGATAGTAGGACAATTATCTACTCACTGGTTGTATTAACTTACTTGTCGAGTTATAAGTATTGGTTTCAGGCAGAAGATATAGAGGAGAGCTGCAGATACTATTCCTAAAAATACTCCACATATAGTAGCAACTGTTAAGAGTCCAGTAAAGATGTGCAAAGATTCAGAAATATAAACCAGAACATCACTGGGACAGTCCGGGTTAAACTCTGCTTCAGTCATGGTTTAAAAAGTGGTAAAGAAAACATGAAGCATGATGTGGAAACAAAAACATTTCCAGCAAAAAAAGTGTTAAGTTGTTTCCATTCATAGGTTGGAGCATCTGTATACCAGAGACTGATGATTAAACTAAAGGCTAAATCACATTAAAGCGGATTAGAAAAATAACTTTCCATGGTTCCTCCAGCCTGCTTGTTCCTCCAGAGGCGCCATGATCCTGGGTGGAGCTTCTGCTTTCTTCCCAAAGTTTGGTGAACTTCCCCTTTAAGGAAGTTTATGTTCCGTTAGACTACAAATGTTGAGCAGTAAACACAACTTTTTGGGTTATTTTAAGTTTTTGGTTGGTTCTTTAAGATGCATTGGTGTGGGCTGCATTAAGGAGCATTAGTTTGTTATAGGGTCTCAGTTAGTGGGGGACAGTAGTGATTTTGGAGATGTTTATCTAACGGTTTGGATTTATAAACTTTACAGCAACATAACAAATGCTTCAGGTAAATGTTCGAATATCCAGCTTGTTTTTTTGTTGTTAAATTCCTGTAATTCTGTTACTTTGTTACTGGTGTTGTAAACGTTTTATTTGCATTCTATTACGATCATTTGGAAGACAACATGAATGGAAGGGATTCATGTAATGTTTCTCTGTTGATGTATCATGCTATTCCTCACTAAGGGTTCAGATATAACTATCCTGAAACTGTAACAGTGGTTTATTTTATGTATGTTAACTTTTGCAACGTTTTTCCAACCTACTGAATCAGAAGATGAGTTTTGGTCGACAATGATCAGCATACTTCTTGGATGAATAACCTAAAGTTTTCAAAGGATTCACGGTCAGTTAATATGATGCATCTGTTTAATTGTCTGACGAGTTGCATGAAATTATTAACTCTTGACTTAGTCAGTTATCTGTTAAGTGAAAAGTAATTGCCAATCTTTTGAATTAATTTCCCAGCATGACCTGGGATGTTAGGATCCTTGGTGATCCCATGTGAAGCAGAGTCCATCTCCTCTCTGGCTCCAGCTGGACCATGGGGAGACAGTCTCTATGGTTCCATAAGTCACCTGTCCAACATAATGCAACACAGAGGACCGAGGAGTACCCTCACAAGATACAACACTGGAGACACACTGCCACAGGTATGGATACTGTTATGTTATGTGACTACATTATCCTTTTTTTGTGTGATCATGGCTGACATACATGTGGAACCATCACTTTTAGATGTATTATTCACTCAGAAACAAATAGCAGATTTCTCCTTTTTTTATTATTACTAGGTTCAAAGTGTGACAGGGCCATCAGCATTTGGAGTCAAATTTCATAAATGGGCCCAGGTATGTCACATGGACAGTATTTCAAGTCTTATTTCTTCCGCTCCACTAAGACTTGACTAACTTGACTAATATATCTGATTATATAACCCAACAAATGAACCCCAACACACTGACTAGTTACTTATGAACACTTTAGGTTCAAACAGGTACCGAGTTCCCTCAGCTGCTGTTTTTCCTACTGATCCACAATATGGGGCCAGTAGGAGGCACCAACCTGTCCCAGCTGGCCATCAGGGACTCTGTCTCTGGGATAGCCCCCCTAGAGAGTGGAGGAAGGGTAGTAGAGATGGGATACCAGACATTCGCCATAGACTCGCTACCAGGTAAAAGAGAAGTAGGGCATTTGATCACTTGCACTGTATATGTAACAACATTGTATCACCCTCGTTAATTGTAATTGAGAGTTCTCAAAGTACCTGGCCTCAGGACCTCTCTTCTTTAGAGATAGTACAAAGTGATGACTGTTGTCATGGTACCAACATGTCGGTATTTGGTACCAATACCAGAGAGATTTCCTGTTACTCAATACCATGTTTGATACCAAGGCAAAACATAATAATATATATAGGTTACTGAACAACACATACAAAAAACATGGACCAGGTGTGTCATCCTATGATAACAGTGTGTCTGTGTTTATTGTAGCAGGATCATATCATGTTGTGAAATATAAAGCTCTCATCAAGAACCACAAGAGTGAGATCATTGAATTACCTGCATTTCTGACCTTCTCCAATGCCTCTCAGGTAGTTTTTCCACTTCTCTTTATGCTTCTCAAAAAGCTTTAAATATGGGCTTTGTCTCCTCCTAAAATATATAGCATGAATCTTTTTGTATATATACAAATTTTAGCACTTGAGTAACAATATTAATTATGTTTTCTATGACCACAGAATGATGTCAATATGTTTGGTCCCCTAGTGGCAAATTTTACTTTGAGGGTAAACTCCACTGACAAGGTAAATATATATAATGTGTTTATATACACATATAATCACAAAACGCAATGTATACAACTGAGAGTTATTAAAATGTTCTTTCCATTACAGATCTATCCAAACCATGGTGTCCACTTTGCTGGATTTGTTGGTGGGTTCTTCCTGTCACTAGTACTGTTGTCACTTGGTTTTCTAGCCATGAACCGCTTATATACCAAAGCCAGGATGAATTCCCTCCATCAAAGGGTAGGTCACTGGTCTTTCTGGTTCATGTTCATTCAAAATTCTTAACGGTTCCCTTCAATTTCCTTCAAATCCCCTACAAATGTTTATTTCACAGAAAAACAGAGGTGATTCAGACCCAGAGTATGCAGTCTGTGACATGAGCGAGGCAGTTAAAGAGGAAGCGGCGTTTGAGGACAAAATGGTGGACATCATGGTGTTGGAAGACCCCCAGAACATGTATCAAGCTCTAGAAAAGTCAGTCTGCCCCAAACACGTGTAAAAAGTATACAAATATGTGTAAAAAAAAGTTAGGCAATTATATTTGGTCTAGTTTTGATCATAACCAACCACGCCACCATATTGTGCATTCATTCATTCATTCCTGTCAGCTTGGAGATGTCCAGTCTCCTGCGTGCCACTTCAACTCTGGAGACCGTCCGCATCCAGATCTACAAGGATGTGATCGCCCTGCTCCTCAGTGGCCTCCAGTCCCACGGCCAGACAAGCAGCCAGTGCCAGCAGCGTCTTCTGAGGGTGCTTCATGGGCAGCTGATGGGAATGGAGGGGAAGCTGAAGGAGGAGCATGTGGCACGCATGGCCGCCCTGGCCGACCAGTGTAACCTGGAGACCAGGGAGGAGATGGAGGTTGAGCACCGACTGGAAGCAGCTGAGAAGGCTGAGGCAGAGTCACTGTGTCGACACGCAGACGATAAGGTAACCCGAACTCAGATAGCATTCTGTTTGTTGAACAAATCATACTTCCATACACTTAATTTACATGTAGTAATTTAGCAGACGCTCTTATTCGAAGGGACTCGCAGCAGGTACAGGGACATCGCCACTTTGTTGTGAGATTTATTTCGCTTCTTGTCTTCTTTCGCAGGTTGTCCTCCAATGCAGCGTGCTTCTAGAGAAACTCCACAAGCTGAACCAGAGTCACTTACAGCACACTCTGTTGGTCAGACATGAAGAGGCGTCTGCCAAGGTCCAGAGGCAAGTCGTTGAATGGCGAAGAGTAGAACTCCACAAGATCTTCTCTGAGGAACTGGAGGAGGCGACCCGAATGGGAGAGATGGAGAAAAGTGCTTCCAAAAGTCTACTGCATGACTACTATACCTGTCAGGTGATTTATAAGCATGATTATTCCAAGCGTCTCATGAGAAGGTGGTGTTGCTTAGATTGTGAACAAAAAACATTATTTTGCAAGACTTTTGTTGTCATGAAAGATGTCCACCTTTAATTTTAGTTAGTTATAATTTGCAGTGATTCATAGATGAATTCGTTTCCATGTTCTCTTGTTATTACTATTTGCTCACTAGGATCAGCTGGAAAAAGTGTTGGACGTGGTCACAGCCAATCAGCGAGCCATGCTGGGAGAGCGCCACGCCCAGAGGAGGTTCCTGGTGCACAGCCTGCACAGTCTTAAAGACCTCATCTCAGATACCTTTACAAACACTTCTAGTCAAACCGACTGTTGGTTCAATGATATCAGGAGGTAAGTCCCCTTGCTTATGGTAGAAAACCTGCAAAAGAATTTCGGCATTTTGACCAAAGCCGTATTTGAAAGGACTACACTTAAGTTTGGGGAGTCAGGTGGCTGAGCGGTAAGGGAGTTGGGCTGGTAATCAGAAGGTACCCTGTTCAAACCCCGGCTGTTTCAACATGACATTGTTGAGATTCCCGGCTAAGGCAACATGATGTTGTGTCCTGGGGCAAGACACTTCACCCTACTTGCCTCAGGGGGGAATGTCCCTGTATTTACTGTAAGTCTCTCTGGATAAGAGCTAAAGGTGTAAGTAACTCAGACTTGGTTAAACCCACTTCATAGCACCCATCTTGCCCTTGATCTTCGGTTTATTTATAAAAGTAGGCAAGTTCGATAAATGCCAGTATCTTGCTCAGCCCATGGCTATTGGGTATTTGATTTACATTGCTCTGCTTGTTATTAACAAATGATGACTTACTTGTTGGAAAACTGTCCATATGAGATCAAACAACTTCAGACAACAGAAATATAAATGGAGCATTTGTTACCGTTGACGTTTTCGATAACGTTGACAAATCGTTGCAGTTCTTAAAATTGGGGTCAAAAATCTGTAGAAAATCAGCCACAGCGTTTCTTCTTTTTCTCCACCAGGGGGGGCGCTGTGTCTGAGGAAGAGATAAACCGAGTTCAGGATAAGGCCCAGAAGGATCTGCTGCTGGTCAGGCAGGATCTGGATGAAGCGCTGACCCGGGAACGAAGGGCCATGCATTGTGATCTGATCAAAAAGAGAAGGAACCTTATCTCAGAGACAGTGAGTCGGGTCATCTGCATGTAGAAACGTTATTATTAAAAAAAAAACGTTTTGAAAGTATTAGCTAGGTCCTTTTATGAAAATGGTGTAAAGTATCTCTTTGTGTGACTTATAAGCGTCTAATTGAAAATGAGGTAGCTTGGTAACATATTTTTCACATATTTTACTAACCTGAACCTGACTGATAAATATAGTAAAAATATGAATTATTATTATAACAACACTAATGCAGCTAGAAGACATTTCCCTTTGTGGTCGTAATGGAGGCGTTTTCTCTGCAGCTTCAGGGTCACAAGCGAAGGCAGAAGGAGTTATCGTGTGTCTGCAGAGGGCTGGAGGAGCGGGTGGAACCCAGGGTGGAACCCAGGGTGGAACCCAGTCAACATCTGCTGTTCTGGCAGAGCCTGCTGACAGCTCAGTGTCTGGAACTGGGAGAGCTCATCAACAACCTGGACGAAGAAGCTGCTTCTGACATCCGCAAAGTAAGACCATCACATTCACCGTATTTTTACCGACTATATATCACTCCGAACTACAGACATGGCTGATGTTAGCACATGAAAGATGGTGATTTAAAAATGGTTTCTCCATTCATCTGGCAGGTATTTTTGCTCGGATAACTTCCCAGATGTGTGACGATCCATCTGTCGAGTCAGTTTAAGAAAACAGTTCGGTCTTAAAATAGTATTTTGGACGAATATAAATGTGATTGTCTCTTGTTGTCGTCTCTCAACACTGTCTGGATGTGAGGGTCTGGTAACCTAACCTAACCTACTTACTGTAAGTCGCTTTGGATAAAAGCGTCTGCTAAATGAATAAATGTAAACGTAACATTCACCCTCCACATTTCCTTGTATGACAGGTGACCATGCGCCTGATCCACAGTGCCCTGGTGGAGGTCAGGAACATCCAGCCTGCAGCAGCCCTGGCTCTCTGGCCCTCAGGGGCCCCCCGCTCCCTCCTCCAGCCAGACCCAGGCTCAGGTCCAGGGCAGGGAGCTAGTGCTCTTGCTGAGGCCCAGGAGAGGCTGCACCAGGAGGGGCAGATGGCTGTGCGGACCCTGAGGAACACCAGAGCAGCCTTACAGGAGGGGATGGAAAAAGAGCTGCAGCAGCAGCAGGAACTGAGGGCCCGGGGACACGCATTCTTTAGGTACTGTGTCTTTAAATAAATACGTATATGTATACGGGCTGGTAATCAGAAGGTTGCGAGTTCAAATCCCGGCCGTGCCAACATTACGTTGTGTCCTTGGGCATGGCACTTTACCCTACTTGCTTTGGGGGAATGTCCCTGTAAAAGTTGCTCTGGATAAGAGCGTCTGCTAAATAACTAAATGTAAATATATATACTGCATATACATATTATTCCCACTATTATTCTTTATCTGATATACATTTATTCATTTAGCAGACGCTTTTATCCTCTGATATAGTTATCATGAAAGATGTATGTTTCCAGCATTGCTAAACGTTTGAAAAATGTTAGTTGAAGGAATTCACTTTTGTATTAAATCATTAATTTAATGATTGGTGTCACTGTATCGATGTTATTTCTCCATTTGTGTTTTTGATCTCCTCTTAGGATTCTCTGCTCATCCCAGCTCAGCGTATCAGATGAAGATCTACTACGCATGAAACTGGAGTTCCAGAAGTGGCTGTCTAAGATGGACCTCTGCTTGGTCCTGCCCCACGCCCTCTCTAGATCAAAACTCCAGACTTCCCTGTCTAATTGGAGGAAGATTCAAGACCAGACAATGGGTAAACAGTCAGAGGTAAATATATTTTCTTACTGTAAAATGTACACATTAATTGCCCCCTGTACTGTTTTATTTCTTGCCAACAATAATTTATTGTATCCCCCCCTAGAGAAAAACAAGGTCTAAAGAAAAATTTACCTTGACCAAACAGAACCCAGACAAGTCAATTCCAGAGCTGATTCAATTCCAGAAGAAACTCGAGGACAGTATCCGTCTTTTTGAAAAAGAGAAAGAAATAGAGAGAAGTGCAATGGAGATGGTGAGGGATGGATAGGTTGACTCATTTGAAGTTGATACGCTAACCTTTGTCATCTTAAAACACGCTTTCAGCAATGAACATTTGCCATGGGTTATTACCTTTAAGGGACCCATGAAACAATGTGAAGAAAAGATTCCATCACAAATGTAACAAATCTAGCATTTTTCCATGTATTTTATTTGTGTCCATATGGGGGTTCAGGTGCTGGAAGAGATGCGGGTGGAAAGGGAGGATGAACTGTGGACCCAGGCAGACAGCCTAGCCATCCAGATGGCCAAGCTCCAGTATCAGAAGGCAGAGAGAAGAACCAAGGTCCTAGAGACCTCCAGAGCCATGCTCACCTTGCAGAGCCTCCTGATTGAGGAGCTGCGAGCCAGAAGGATCCTAGGAGGAGTGGAAATGGTCCAGAACATAAAGAGCCACTACCTGGTAAGGAAGACGGCGAATAACGAATAGTTCCAACAGACCTTTAAATTGGTTGTTGTTAAAAGTTCATGTAAAAGGTACGTTTGTTGTGTTGCATCTGTACCAACTAGTACACACACAAACATAGTATACACTACACACGTATGTAGCCCTATACATACTCAAGCATTGTACATTTACTCATGCTTAGTGAGTATTTGAATAAATACAGATATATTTACATGTAATGGTTTAGCAGACGCTCTTATCCATAGCGATTTGCAGCAAGTACAGGGACATTCCCCCCTGAGACAAGTAGGGTGAAGTGCCTTGCCCAAGGACACAACATCATGTAGCCACAGCAGGGATCATAATTGGTAACCTTCTGATCATCAGCCCAACACCTTAACCGTTGAGCCACCTGACTCCCTATATATTTTTTTTGGGGGGGGGGGCGGCAGGGTTTGGAAAAATCAGATCAGCATCTACAACAAGAGAGGGCAGAGTTAGAAGTACTGGAATCTGGACCTGCCCGCCACGCTGAGAGAGAGGAGGACGATGTGGAGACGGAGACTCTGTTCCACGTCCAACCTCAGGGCAGGATGGCCTCCATCCTACAGGAGGCGCTCTACAAGTGTCAACAAGTCAGCAGGTTACTAACTCAGAGGTAACATTTCATTCAGTGCACATTTCACAAAATATATGAATTGGCCCCCCAAATTGTCGTTCTGTGGTTTTCAAATGAGCAATGCCATTTTTAAGGCGTTATATAATATTCAAGTTTTTAAAAGCTGTTGGAAGATCAGCAAATTCATCATGAGTGCTTGGATTGATCAAATACTGTATATTCGCCAGCTTTTTCAAAAGTGCACAACAATATAAAAACATGGTAAACATTTGATGTTTATTAGAGAGAAGACTCGTTGCTGTTTTACTGGCAATGGTCGTTTTGTACATTGTTACTACATCACTTGAGGTATCTTATTGTCTTCCAGGTTACAAAATTCAATATCCAGGAGTCAAGCCATGGAGGATCTTAAGGAACAGCTGGAACTAAAGTGGCTGTATGCTAACTGTGATCAGGTACAACCTGTATACACCCACCCACCCCAAATGCATAACAATAATATGTAGAAAATATTTCCAAAATGGGAAAAGAAGCATTTGTCTTATGCATTAAGGCTGTTGCCAATAAGCATAACTCATCATGGAGCTTTCCAGAGGCAGACCCTGACACTGGGATTACTCCTTTTTTTTTCTTCTCCAGGATGTAGAGTTTGCAGCGCTGCTGGTGAAGCAAAGTCAAGTGTCTGTTGCGGTTCTCCTCAGAGCTCTGCGCCTCCTCCTCCCTACTCTCCCAGAACCTGAACTCTTCTCCATCATAAACGCCCTCAGTCCCAAACAAGCCCTCGTCTCGCCCAACACGGAGCAGGAAAATACAGTGTAAGAATGGCCACAAAACTGATGATAAATGGTGCCGCCTTCCAATATATCATGTCACAGTTTGTCATGGTGGTTTATTACTGAGTGTCTAGTTACTGACTATCTTGTGAGACAGTTGTTGTTTAAACTTGTCTTGACAGGCACATTTTGTTGCCTTTAAGCTAGATAGCTGTGGAGTGATCTGAACAACTCACTAGATAGTATAGTGTTGATCATCGTGGACCCTCTGTTGAGAGGCTGAGGGCCGATTGGAAGAAGATCTTGTTATAGGATGAATATTGGTATCAACCCTTATGGTGTTAATATTAGGAACTTGAAGCGAATACGGTACAGAATATATCAAACTTAGCCAGTTTATACAGCTTGGCTGAACGATATCTTTCCATTTCTTCCACCAGGTGCTCAGAGGAAGCAAGCAGATCAATTATAGTTCAACTCTGGGAGGGGATGGTGTGCAGTAATGCATTACACCCTATTGTCAACAAAGACAGAATCAGGTGAGCGTAAGCAAATTAATTAGTGAATGAGCCTGTTAGCATAGGTTACCTCCACACATACTATAGCCAAGTGTCTACACATGTGTTATTGTCATGTAGGACTATGAACATGCTAACCAATTCCATGTTCTCACAACAAAATAAATCATTGTCACTTATATTTATTTGCAAATACATGAGGAAACCATGTATTGACACAAACAACATCTCCTGTGTCCTGTTGAATGTCTCAGGTTCAAGGAGAAAAGGCCAGGCCTTCTGGAGAGGCTGTTCCCCAATCCGCAAGGAGAAGCTTCCCAAGATGTTATCCCAGTGCTGGTCCAGGCTAAGAGAGAAAGGGGGGCAGCACCCAGCACACAGCAACCCTCTCATAAACCAGTCCTGACTGGAACGATCGCCTCAAAGCAGCTCAAAGACTCCATTGTCACGTCTGCTGGAGGAGCAGTGGATGAGACTATGTTTGGCTCAGGTGGTACACCTGGCTCACCTGGTACATCTAGCTCAAGTGAGTTACCTGGTACATCAAGCTCTTCCAACGCTCTAATGGACATTCCCACTACTGGCGAGAGGGTGTTCGTGTTTCGCTACCCACCAGAGCAGCAAGACAACATGGCCATTGCCAATAGGAAGAGGAAGAGGAACTTTCTAAACCTAAAAAAATGTTCTGTTGCTCCCACTGACCAACTGTAGTTGGGAGTCAGGTGGCTGAGGGGTTAGGGAGTCAGGCTAGTAGAAGGTTCCCGGCTCAAATCCTGGCCGTGTCAACATGACGTTCACCCTATTTGCCTCGGGGGGAATGTCCCTGTAGTTGCTTAAGTCACTCTGGATATGTCAATGTAAACTTTAATGTCATAATGCTGTTTTAATGTTTTTTTTTCAAACATTTGTTCTATCAGTGGTTCACCTTTTATGGTAATTTCCCACAAAGTTTGACTAACGTCCAAATTAGAGAATATTACACTTAAGCATATTAAAATGAAGCAGAAAATGCTTTGTAGAAATAATTTCATTTTAGTTGATACAGGTCAAACTGATTTCTTTGAGAGCAGCTGTGTCTTTATTGATTTTATTTTACTTAATTTTTTTAATGTTTTAAACTGCTGGGTGTGTTTTTATGTGTGTGTTTTTCTGGCTTGAATATGTCCAACAAACTGCAAACATTTCTAATTTCCTAAATACGACGAAGTAAATTAGAGTAAGATCTGTAGGAAATGGAAATTGTAAGCCTACATTTGTGTGCCAGATAATATTTTAAATGAACAATGCCTGCACTAAATACTGTAGGCTTACACCAAGTTTGTGGGATTTGAATCGGTAATTATCATACTAGCATTTAAATGTCAGGGCAAACAATTATTGTACACTGCATTGAACTAAGCACAGTGAAAATAACAAAATCTGCAGTTATCATGTTTACATCTTCTATGCTAAACAGTCACATCAAACTTTATGAAAGCAGACCTTGTTGTGGAAAATTGTTCTCTAAAGTTGTAAAGTTTGTTCATATTAAACATTTAAGAAGTTGCTTTGTATTGATTGCATCTTGCTTTGGTAAAGCATTAGACTAAATGTGGTAAAAAATGTCAGTTTTCCTTTAACATAACCATACTCCCATGTGGCTCATTTTACCCTCTCCTTGGCTCAATTCACCCCTTATCAGGGGCAAGTTGAGCCAAGAGACCACTTTTGGGTGAAGAATGTAACTCTTACCAGGGTTACACTGCACAACACTTTGAACTGTATATAGTTTAGTTAGAGACATGACTGTTATGATCTTTCTTTAGAGAGAAGTAAAAGCTGGCTCAACTTACCCCGTCCTCCCCTACAAAAATGCTCCATTCAGACTCGTGACCTGCTGGCAGAATGTCTTTGATGTTTTAGAACTGCCTGGTCTGTACGCTCGTGCATTAAGGATAGCTCTGCTCAAGTCCCTCGCGCGTTAACGCTCTGAAGCTCGTTCCCAGTTGCGTACATCACGTCATCACTTTTTTTTTTCATAAATCAAATGTGTTTAAATACCTCCTAGCAATGGGAAGGGCTTCGTATTTCCTGACGGGCTGTTCGCAGTATCTGTTTCCACGATGAAAGTTGGACCTGCTGTTTTCATTTGTGTCTTGAGTTGCATTTGGGTGACAGATTGTGCACCAGTAACATGCTACCGCAGAGTGCTGGATTTGAGCAAAGAAATCATGGACCTACTGGATAAAGTACACAATTACCATCGCACGGTAGGCTAATAGAGTGACTAGATTGTTTTTCTGTTCCAGTAGCTTAGGCAGCTTAGCTTACAATGCAAAACTGAAATGGGTTTATTTGGGATTTACAGAAGACCTGCGTTGAGATTCTACCCAAGATGTTCATTGATGTGCACGTAAGTTAGCTTTATCTACAATTAGTGGTCAAGGTGTGAGGGATTAAGGTAAAAAAGTATTATACAGACACGTCACACAGGGTTCAAAAGTGTTCATGCATGTTCCACAATGCCAATAATGTTCTGGTGTGGTGGAACCACTTATTTAAACAGAACTCCTGCCTGATGCCTCGACTCAGAGACTTCCTTTACGTTCTGGAGAACCTCCCTACCCAATACTGCAAAGAACGGCCCAGAATTATCCTTTTAAAGCGCAAAGTCCGCAACTTGTACTCTATCATCAACAAAGTCTGCCATCGGGTAAGTGTTACTACAATAGCTGTATCTTCTTTATCTGAATATGCTGTTTGCTTTGAAGCATAATGATGGTTTAATATTTGATTTCCCTCCCCTGTAGGACCTTGTGTTCTTCACAGATGACTGTGAGGCCATCGATACTGGACACAGTGTCCCCAGATATGGAGAAGACAGACTGCAGTTACTGGAGGAGAGATGAGCACACAGCACACACACGGAAATCACACACACACACACATGTCAATGTAGCTTATGTAGGTGATACTGTATCATAGAAATATCATACTATGTTGACAAATACCGAACGACCACAAGGAACATGCCATGCTGGATCCCCCTGTACTTCACAGTAGGCAGCTTGTGTTGCTGGTAACATAGAGGCTGTAGAGGCTGTAGAGGCTGTAGAGGCTAATGTGGTGAGCTGAGTTGGGGGGGAAAAACTCCACAGGAAATTACCTGAATACCAACCATTCCAATGAAATGCTTACAATAATAAACCAGCAACAAATGGTTGTGAAACTCACTTATGGGTCAGTTTTTGACCACAGGTTTACATGCCTCACATGCCTCACATAACATGCATGTTTCTGTAACCTTTGGCACGACAGAGACCGTTTGAAAGAAAAGTTCAATTTTCCTTTTTTTACATGATGGAACTGTACAGTATTAATTTGCCTTTATGATATCAAGAACTCGTTTAAGCTGTATGTGTTAGATTTCTAAAGGAAAGGCATTAAACCCATTAAGTTGGCATTACAGGCCCATAGACAGTGTAGTTCGAAAGAACTTCTAAAGGTCCAGAATTTAAACGTTTTTATATTTTGTATTTTTTTTTACCATAATTAAATGTAATTGTAATGTGTCACCCCTCCCCCCATGGTGGAATGCTGTGCAACATAGATATAAAACGATCTATCCTGCATGATGTTCACATATAGTTGTTGATTACATTTATGTTCATCCCATATAGCAGTAGGTTATATTGTTTTATTAGCCTTATTATCTTTGTTTAATCTTCAGTTAAAGGCTAACTTGTTAGGAAAAGCCTACTTTCATTATATGTTGTACTAAGAGCAAATAAACCCCAGGCTTTAGGCCTACTTGCAATTTGAAGTTGTGTAGCTTTTGTACTGTTTGTGATATTGAAGATGCAGATAAAAGTTTGATCTGTTGACACACAAAGTCCACTTGTTGCTCAATCGCACACATTTGTATAACATTTCTTACCCACTATGCTCACCGGATGAGTCTACGTTTTACAGCTGTTAGGGGAGTTGGACCAGATCAATTCACACCATATGGAGGACCAGCTAGGATGATATTCTGGTTTTCCATTCGAAAAATCCCTAATCCTTCGATTTCTGGTCTACTTTCACCGATGTAGTGATTGTGAGTCTGCACATGGTTATTTTAATACTTTTTTAATTATTTTACTTTGAAGCCAGGCATGCAGTCACTTTCCCATCTATTTGGTAAACTCGCTTTACCAAATAAAAAAAGCTTTACGACTCAAATGAATGGGTCGTTATGTAGCTCTGTGGAAGCCAGATAATGACCCTTCATTAGAATCAGGTGTGCTGGAGCAGGGGAACATCTAAAACTGTCCACTAACATGAAGACGCTACAATGTTGCTTTTAATGCCAAGCTGGTGGTCTAACAAGGTGGAAATGTAATATACATACATGCACGTATATACATTACGTATACATATGACTTTTTTGCACAACATAAATGGTTTGTGCACCTGCTTTCATATTTTTCTTTAGAAAACCACATAAACATAGTGTATATTGACCTCTAGTGGACAATTAGAAAAACGCATGTTGCAATTTGTGTTTTTTTAGGATTCCTCCGAGGAAACCTATTGTTATTGTAGGAATTCCAAATCTTGTAGCATTGAAGTCAATGGCAGCCCTTAGATCACAGCAGTACAAAGTTGAGATTTTTGGCATGGTGAAACAATACAACATTATGAACTACCCCACCCATTTTGGTCCACTTGAGACCAAAGGGGGCACTACAGGCCACGCCCCAATTTGACCATTTGTGTCCTTTTTAAAAGTGATGCCTCCTGAAATTCATTTCAGATGCCTTATTCGTCACGATGAACAAAAAAAGTCAGCACAACCTATAGTGGCAAACCCATAGATTTGTCTGTACAACATAAATTTATCAAATGTGTTTTTTCACTACTCTTCCTAAAACTTTTGCCCAATCTTCCCTATAATTTGCAGTTATCATCATCATAAGAACCCTCACAAAATGTATCAATAGGATTTTCGATTTTGATAATTGTTTGTCTGCTACAGCCAAGGGGGCGCTACAGGCCACACCCCAATATGCCTTTTTAAAAGTGATACCATTTGTATCTCTTTTGTCCTGGAATCCTGAAATTCATTGCATGTGCCTCATTCCTCACGACGAACAAAAAAGCTTCAGCAACTCAAAATGGCAAATCTTTCGATTTTTCTGTACAATATATACACGTAAGAAACGTGTTTTTTTTCTACTACTTCTAAAATTCAAATCCAATCATCCCCATTTTTGGCTGGCAACATCGTCAGACCAAGCCTCACTTGTGTTTATACTTTGTGTTAAATCCAGAATGAATCAAACCATGGATGACTAAAAGTTTGAAAAAAGACAGTAGAAAGAAGAACAATTTATATAAAGATTGTAAGTTGCTATACTGTTATTACACTTTTTAACTGGTTTTAAGAAGTTGTTACACCAATATTATGTTGTTATTCTAATTTCTACAAAGTGAATACTCTGGTATTAAGTTGGTATTAAACTTTATACCATTATTTTCACATTGTTACACTGTTGTTAAGTTGTTATTCAACTTTTTACCAGTTATTACTACGTTGTTACATTGTTATTAAGTTATTATTACTTTTTAAATAGTTTTAGCTGTGGTTAGTGGTCTGATGAGTTTTGCAGCAATGAATCCTGATGTGTCAGCAAGGCCAAAATAGGGTTATTTTGTGTTTGTTACTCACTGTTATTATGTTTTTATTATACTTTCTACAAAGTGAATACACTGGTATTAAGTTGTTATACTTTATACCAGTTTTCACTACATTGTTACACTGTTATTACGTGGTTATTAAACTTTTTACTAGTTATTACCATGTTGTTACACTGTTATTAAGTTGTTGTTACACTTGTTACCAGTTATTACCACGTTGTTACACTGTTATTAAGTTATTATTACTTTTTAAATAGTTTTAGCTGTGGTTAGTGGTCTGATGACTTTTGCAGCAATGAATCCTGATGTTTCAGCAAGGCCAAATCAGGGTTATTTTGTGTTGGTTACTCATTGAACCTGGAAATCAGCTTGTAAAACGTTTTTGATTGTGGTTTATACTTTGTGTTAAATCCAGAATGAATCAAACCATGGATGACTAAAAGTTTGAAACAAGACAGTTGAAAGAAAAAAAAATTATATAAAGATTGTAAGTTGCTATACTGTTATTACACTTTTTAACTGGTTTTAAGAAGTTGTTACACCGTTATTATGTTGTTATTCTAATTTCTACAAAGTGAATACTCTGGTATTAAGTTGGTATTAAACTTTATACCATTATTACCACATTGTTACACTGTTGTTAAGTTGTTGTTACACTTTATACCAGTTATTACAACGTTGTTACACTGTTATTACGCTGTTATTCAACTTTTTACCAGTTATTACTACGTTGTTACATTGTTATTAAGTTATTATTACTTTTTAAATCGTTTTAGGTGTGGTTAGTGGTCTGATGAGTTTTGCAGCAATGAATCCTGATGTGTCAGCAAGGCCAAAATAGGGTTATTTTGTGTTTGTTACTCACTGTTATTATGTTGTTATTATACTTTCTACAAAGTGAATACACTGGTATTAAGTTGTTACACTTTATACCAGTTTTCACTACATTGTTACACTGTTATTACGTGGTTATTAAATTTTTACTAGTTATTACCATGTTGTTACACTGTTATTAAGTTGTTGTTACACTTTATACAAGTTATTACTACATTGTTATACTGTTATTACGTTGTTATTAAACTTTTTACCAGTTATTACCACGTTGTTACACTGTTATTAAGTTATTATTACTTTTTAAATAGTTTTAGCTGTGGTTAGTGGTCTGATGACTTTTGCAGCAATGAATCCGGATGTTTCAGCAAGGCCAAATCAGGGTTATTTTGTGTTTGTTACTCACTGAACCTGGAAATCAGCTTGTAAAACGCTTTTGGTTGTGGTTTATACTTTGTGTTAAATACAGAATGAATCAAACCATGGATGACTAAAAGTTTGAAAAAAGAAAGAAACAATTTATGTTAAAGATTGTAAGTTGCTGTAGTGTCATTACACTTTTTAACTGGTTTTAAGAAGTACTTACACCGTTATTATGTTGTTATTCTAATTTCTACAAAGTGAATACTCTGGTATTAAGTTGGTATTAAACTTCATACCATTTTTATCACATTGTTACACTGTTGCTAAGTTGTTGTTACACTTTATACCAGTTATTACCACGTTGTTACACTGTTATTACGTTGTTATTCAACTTTTTACCAGTTATTACCATGTTGTTACACTGTTATTAAGTTGTTGTTACACTTTATACAAGTTATTACTACATTGTTATACTGTTATTACGTTGTTATTAAACTTACGGTAAACTTACGGTACCAGTTATTACCACGTTGTTACACTGTTATTAAGTTATTATTACTTTTTAAATAGTTTTAGCTGTGGATATTGGTCTGATGACTTTTGCAGCAATTAATCCTGATGTATCAGCAAGGCCAAATCAGGGTTATTTTGTGTTTGTTACTCACTGAACCTGGAAATCAGCTTGTAAAACGCTTTTGATTGTGGTTTATACTTTGTGTTAAATCTAAAGCTAAAAAAACACAGTAGAAAAATAAAAAATGTATATAAAGATTTTAGGTTGCTATACTGTTATTAGGACTCCTCCGTCAGTTATCCATAGGATTTTTGATGTTCACAATCCTTTGTCCGTTACAGCACAGGGGCACTACAGTCTTGGATGTATTCACACCAAACATGTAGATTGCATTTTTCATAAATCATTTTCATAAATTGTTCTAGGAGGAACCCACCATCGCTGCTTGCAGCTATATTTGTCTTTATTTTTACATTTCACATCAGCAAATTTCTGGCTGATGTGAAATATCTCAGGGTTTAAAAGTATCAGACTGTAAGTGTCATTCTCAAATCTCCATACTTTGAATTAAAGCATCTGCAAAACAACTTCAAGAGGAAGACATGTCTGGCAAAGATTATGGCTCAACTTGAGGAGGGAAGTTTCAGGGAAGTTTGAGTAAAATATCAACTAAGTAGTTCTTTCCGTTGCTTTTGGCTAATCAGTTACTATCATGAGCCCTTTGGTCTGATCGTTCCTGGGTTTATCTCTTAAAATAAAATGGTAATATATATATGTATTGCATCAGAACAAAACATTCCATATTCACTACATAGTCTTCCCAAATACAAAGTTCAACGGCAGTTATATTTAAAAACTTTTTGTTAGGAATTTCTTTTAAACCTTTTCTTGGTTTGCCTTCACCTGCTCTGTCCTCTACTGGACAGTTGTGGTCAATACATGTGTGACAACATTTCAAATGTGTCAATCAGTTTGTTATCTAATAAGGTCCCCGAATGTAGTCTATTTGCAGGTTGGAAAGCTATAGTTAAGAGTCCTGCGCTAACTTTTAATATGTCAGCAGTTCATGTTTTATATGTGATAAGTTATAGCATATTATTGTAAAAGACCAACCTTAGCATCATATTAAATGTGAACACAGTCCTGCAGTAATCGACAGGATGGTTGAATGCTACCCCGGCTCTCACCAGCAGGTGGCGATGTGGTATAAAGGTGACGAGATGCAGAAATGGTCATGGGTCCATGCTTATGTTACAACAGCGATTTTTGGTGTTTTGATCACAACAAATGTATGGTTACAGAATTAAACAAATGACCCAAGATTGAAGATAATGGGAAGACTTATATCCATGCTTGGCCAGCGGTATCTGCAGTATTGACCAGCCTAATTGTCTGTTTAAAGCAAATGCCAGCCAATAGCAAGTTCTACTCGACGTAAAAGGCTTAGTATTTGCAATGCCATGTTAATTTTTAAATCAAGTATAATTAACTAATCTTTTTTTTATATGTACTGCTTTTTGCAGTGTATAAATATTTGGGATTTTCCCCATCGGTGTAGACTACATGGATGGCTATAGTAAACTTACTCTAGTTCGTCTAGTTACTAATCAAAATGCTTATAAAGCTACAGTTTTTATACAAATGTATTCTGCACTCGAAATGAAAAATGGACCTGTAGGAGGCAACGTTTATTTCTAATAAGCACAATTACAAGTTGTGTAAAAAAAAAAAAGTACAATTGGCAATTGTTATTTTAAATCAAATGAAGCTTGTGGATATGTCAGAAAGAAGGACATTTGGCCTACAGAGTAACATATTAAGCCCTATAGACAATATTTCCTCCGCCTCCTTCTTTTAATGGGGACTGGCGCCTGTCAAGGGCACACAATTAAACAGTTTGTGCACCACTAACCCTGTTATCTTCTAGATGAAATCAACAAGTGTGTTAATGTTCTGTTAGGCTCCAGGCTAGATCAGGAAGGAGAGAACTTAAAAGAAAGACACTCCTCTTGAAAGGTCTAACAGATCCCAGAGGCTCATAAGTTTTTATTTATTTTTTACCCTTTCAAAAGGTGTTCAACTGTGTGATTTGCCACAAATTTTCAATTAGTCTATTGATTTAATCGATGACTTTGGCCCTATTACATAACCTGTCAGAATGTCAAAAATCGCTTGAGAGAGAGAGAGAACATTTTCATTGACTGGATTGGCCCAAAAGATAGACTACTGTGATAAACAATCGCATCAAAGTTACATTCTGTAGCCTATTTCTGTATTGCTGTTTACCCATTGCTCTTGTTTACAATAACTGCATCTGAATGGAAAGACTCGCACTGAAAGGAAATGAAAGCAGAGAAGCAGACTGCTGAACGTCCAAGTCCCCTGCTGACATTTTAGGAATGATAAAAGTTCCTCCTGGCCTGGAGCTACAGCCTGGCTGGAGCCGGCAGATTGCCTTTACTCATTACAGCAATTATTTTACTCCAATTTAACCCCTGCCTGAATGGTTATAGTGTCACAAGAGAAGCTCTGAAATTACAATGGGTGCTGTGACCATGTTTCATTTCCTTGTTATTTAAGGTCTAGCCTAACACAGGGAATATTAATGTTTATTACGTTGCCAAATCGTTTCTTTTTGCTTATAGCATTGTCAAGAAGCCAGTATGCACGTGTGAAGGAACTCAGTGAGGTAGGTGATGTGTCAGTTTGGTATTTTAGGTAGGATATAGGGACATTCCGTTGAGTCTTTAACTGGTAATGGTTCTAAAACCAAATCTCTAATTTACTGGACTGTTTTGAGGTCCCCCCCCCACTCCCCCTTCTCTCTCTTTAGGCTGGCGCCAACAAAATCTTGGTGAGTTATTTCAAAGCAATGGGCAACAGCTGTAGAAATATATTCCGTATATTGCTCCGAAAAATTGCACTTGACAGGTTTAATTCACATTGTATTCACAGTGTATACTTAAGTCCAATAGTGGAATGTTTTAAAAGTGGTGCTTCTTTAAATAAGGCCTTTAAATAGGCAACAAGGCAGGTTTTAAGGTTAATGACAAGAAGGTATAGCCCAATTGAGAGCTATTTTCAAATAGTTAAACAGGTCTGAAGTTGCATTGGGATAATATAATTGTTTACATTGTTTTGCAGACATTACATGTGTTATCGTAATTGATGAGCTATTATCTTGATGTAACCATGAACGCAGTGAACTGTGAAAATCACTAGACTGACACTTTTCAAGCAGAGACCTCTGCCTCCCTTCAGCCTTCAGGTCTACCATTTAGTTAGAAATTTAGACCATACTGATGATACCACAATTTCTGTATTTGATCTGTAATTGATATTTAAATCCGTAATAATATAGTGTTGACAAACACCATAGAAACGTTGAAATGATACACCTCTACTTGTACAGGATATTTCTTTTTTTTTTGAAGCGCAGTCAACACAAACAAACAGTTGCTTTTTTAAACGAATAATCAATTTATTGTTAATTTATGTCACAAATATATTGATATTATAAATGAGGATATTTTTCTAATATACATTATCTTACAGTACACAAATCCCTTCCGAAGGGAATCATTCAAACAGCAGACAGTGCTGTTATAATAAAAAAAATGCTATGGTGAAGAGCTCTCATTGGCATATAGGATGATGTAACCCATCATGTTAACGCATTAACAGGAATGCAAATTGGCGATATAGTGTCTGTTTTATCCTAATTGCGGAGTGACTATAGTCCATGAAAGTGATGCACCCAACCTACCTGTGGATCTTATGTCAAGCTCGTGCTCAAACCTCTGGACGGGTACAGGTGAGGTGACCTTAGCAGCTCGTGCCAATAATCGTAGCAAACCATTGCAAAGTAGATCAATCTTCGATACACTGCAGCAGATATATCGTCTACAACGTTGTCCTATTGACTGTCCAGTCATGATATGTAGTGTGAGAAAAATGCTTTTTTCCCCCTCACAACTGTGAACTTTGTTTTTTGGCGATGAAGGCAAAGCACTTCAGAGTCAATATGGCACTAAAGTCCCACATCAGGCCAGGTGATACATGCTGTATCCGACATGAGCAGCGTACAGTCCCACAGGAGACACCGGCAGGGAGTGCCTCTGGAACGGGTGAGATCCTCCATAGGACCCGGGGAGGTGCGCAGCACCGAGAGGAAAGGAGATCCCGAAGGCCGGAGGCAGCATAGGCTTGGCTGCCATTTTCAGTTTTTCCAGTTCTGCCTCTTGTAATCGCTTGGCTTTAGCTCTCCTGTTCTGGAACCAGATCTTGACCTGGGTCTCTGTCAGGTTGAGGGAGCTGGAGAACTCAGCCCGTTCTGCTATGGAGAGGTACTGCTTCTGGTGGAACTTTCTCTCCAGAGAGAGGAGCTGGGAGGTGGTGAAGGGTGTCCTGGGCTTTCTGTTGGTTTTGTGTTTCCTCAGTGGACAGGCAGGAGGACTTAACCTTCCTATCACAAGAGATCATTTCATTTAGAAATCTCATCTCCATCGCAAACATCCCGGTCATAACCACAACTAAATAAACATATAGGCTACATGGATATTGTATAAATAATTATTTAGGATGGATGTAAAAGTTAAGACTTGTTATTTTACAAGCATTGAATGGCATGATATGGTTAGTCGCTTTATGAACAGAAAAACAAATTTGTACTTCTTCAACCAGACAAATCATTCAGCCTTTACATGATTTGTTTTACGCACGCAGACAGTCTTATCTTAAACTTAAACATATTAAACAAATTTAAACTTACTTGGAGGAGTGGGTGAAAAACGAGGACTCTGGATCCATGAGTTCCTGGTCTTGCTGTCTGGACTCTCATCGTCCTGAATGTTCATAATATCTCCCACAGAGAAGGGGGAACTGATGCCTAGAGAACCCACTGAGTTCTCCAGACTGGAGAGCGAGCTCATCCGTGATCCAAGCGCGTGAGACGATCCTGCAACCACAGACACATCCGACGATGACAAGTCTCTGCTGGGCTTTCTGTCGGCCATCAACGCTTCGACGCTGAAAGGAAGGATGGTAACTTTGGGCTTCCCAGTGTCCTCTACCATGGTCTTCCCAGTGTCCTCTGCCATGCTCACACTGGTCTGCATGTCGCTTCTCGCCACTACAAATGAGTCTTCAGTCTTCAAGCCCACTGGTACAGCTGACATGGTAATAGCGGGGGCCATACAAGTTTACCTTCAACTTGATCAAACTCTTCTACGTATACCATGAAGTCAGTCCTTAAAAGTTGGTGCTGCTAGTTGGATTGCATTCTTCTGTTTTTACCTGATGAAACCAGAGTGCAGTACTATAAGGCAGGCGAGGGGACCAAGCTGGCCAATCAGCTGCGAGGTGGGCTGGTCATACAGATCCTAGTTTCATTCTCAGCTATTTGACTGGCCAAGTAAACAGTTCAATTACTTTTTAACAACTGGAAGTGTTTTTGCAAACTATGAAGTGATAACATTTTCACATATTACATTTCTGCAGTGAGGTGAAGGTTTATTGGTGATGATGATTGGTGACGGTGATGATTGACATACCACTTTAATACTACTCCTATTCATACTAAAGTATAATATTAGTTGTAAAAAAATAATACTATTAGGGCCAAGTAGTCCAGTAATATTTTATGAAATCTGTAATATATATATATTATTTAATCTATATATTATTTATTTGTAGTCGTTACCATTTTATCGAACACGATCATCAAAGCCTTGAAGAACACTTGTCAGGAAGAAAGTTGGGAGGATACAAATAATCTGGATTTTGAAGCTTTCTAGTTATTCCGTGTCGTATCTGCTACTAATAGGGCACTTTTGAGTAACCGACAGGTTGACTTTACTCTATGAATGTCGAACCTGTTACTAAAAGTTGCTCTTCAATCTTGCACTTTTACTGCCCTCGTTTATGTGTTCGACCTCTTGCTGGGAAATGTTTCTTGATGGCTACAGGCTCTGATCCTATTGAAACACACAGACCTTCGCAATCATTTAGAGGTAATTATTGGTCTTGGGGGGCGTGGGGGGCGAGGGGGGGTGGGGGATCTCAGGGATTTTTTTCTTCTTTGGCTACATCCATTAAAGTAAAAAAATGTGACGGGGAGGAGGGACGTGGAGCCAACTTAGATTTAACCAATGACTTTAACTGTCTTCAGTGTGTCTCTCTTAAAACTCCAAACTGCTCCAGAAATCAGATAAATGATGTTTATCTCCATATGGGATATAAACGCCTTGGTTTGACCATATCGGTCCATTTTGCGTGGGACAGCACTGTCATTTTCCCAGACATCTTCATGGCACAATTAAACATCTATCTACAACATGTAGAAATCTGGGAAAGTATATATGGCCTTTAATGTGTTTAACTGTGTGGAGAGATTCAGCATTGCTAATTACTCAAGTCTAAACAATCTGTCACGATTTGTCAGTCTTCTTAATAGGCAGACAAGTGAGGTTGTTTTTAGGCGCCAGTAGCGGCCTGATCAAAGAGCGCTGATTTTTAGGAGACTATTGAAAGACTTGAACCCAGGTCCAGACCGCCTCTTCCCGCCCTAGCCCTGGGACATTAGGCTATTCAGCAGGAAAAATTAGCTCTCTCTGCTGATCGCACGCCATATCCAAGCTTTTCAGTGAGCTGGTGTAATAGACCTTCTCAGTAAATGATTCTCTGCCAGTGACTGTGGATGAGGACAGACAAGAAGGGGATTTCGCTCTGACATTGCACAAAGTCAGTCCTTCACAAGTGGAACAAAATACAACATCAACCTAGCAGGATGATTTAAGAGTGACGCTTAAACCAATTTAGATCATTTATTCTGTCTACTATTAGATGATGAATAGTTTATGCATGCAAAAGATATAATTCATTAATCTTTCACCATTTCCGTGTGAATTGCCAAGACGCTAACTTACAAGAATACACAGGGAAGTCCATGCAGTAAAGTTATAGGTGACGCTGTACATCTGTGTATGTTTGGAAACGTTTTATAACCTGGAATGAGAGGCCCACGTGCTTACCCCTGTAGTCCTTTGAAGTCATTGTGACGTCACACCTCACTCAACTGTCTGAAGTGGCGCCGTCAAAATGCCCCTGCGGGCTCGCGCGCACTGGCACCTTTATTCCGTCACAGAGGAAGCTCGGTGCGCGTGCTCAGCCCCATTCCCTGAGTCTACACGGGATGAAAAGGGGGGAAAGTAAAATGAAAACGTTGACACTTGAAATGCAACCTAGTTTTTTGGTGTGATATATCAGTAGTAGCTCAGTTTATTAACGTTGTCCACAGCAGATAACGTTTCTGGGGGAAACAATGTTTAGTGGCAATTAGCATCCCCAAACACTGCTCTTTGAAGACAATGACGTGCCATGCAGAACAGATCACAATGCCGTTTCATTTAAATCTCAAGGCAACAAATGAGGGTTGAGCTCAGATGGAAAATAACTGTAAGCCTCATTTAGGCTTTGTTACACTTTATAAACTACCTTTGATACGGAGTCAATAGGCAAGAACGGGATACAAAGAGCCATTGTTGTCCCCTGTGGCCTCTTCAAGCAGAGCCCGTCCGTTTAGACTGAAGAGGCAGAAAAGCCACTGAGGACGTCAAAAGGCAAAAATATGTTGCTCCATCATGCATTCTATAAAGTAAATCAATTTTTTCTGGTGACAGATCTTGGGGCATGAATGATCAATAAAAACGAATAGTTTGTCAAGCCTTATTCGTCTTCCTTTTAACTATGTTTGTATTTATTTTTTAACAATTGGCTTATTTACAAAATACAGACAGAATGATCTACAACATAACCAATTAAATGGAAAGATGGCGATGCTGCAAAACAAGTCTCTTGATGCTGTGCCTTTAAGACAACATCCCTTAGAGAACAGAATGCCCAGTTTTGAGTGGCCTAAATTTAATTTGATCTCAGCATTATGATGCACTTCAGAAAGATGAAAGAGACAGCCGACAGTCTCCACCAAGATCTCCATAATTATAGATAATGTGTCCTATTTCAAAGCAATTAGCTCAATCAGGCGTAACGAGGCACTTTTCTGCCAGTAAGTAACAATGCCTCACGGTCATTTCACCTCCAAAATGCCGTGCAGACTTCAAGGTTTCCCGTCCTTCCTGCCCTCCAATTCAGACTTTTTGACAGGTGCATGTCACCTATGAAGCTTTCAGGAAAAAAACAGGTTTCCTACATGTTTGATAAGGACAATGCTATTTAAATATGACCGTTTAAAATTATTATAGTGTTACAGTATATATTGATTGCATAATTAAGGCATATGACCTTATTAAATCCACAGTGGCTTCATTTGCATATAGCTGCAAATAAAACATCTGACGTTTCAGGACTTTAAACTTAGACCATCTCTACTGAAATGATTATTTTCTAACCAGTAATCACAATCGGCACAGCCCTCCAGGATAGGTAATTACATGTACAATTATTGAATTATTCTTCATTTGGAGATACTCATTTATAAAATGGGTATCCGTTGACCTAATTACACGTTATTTGCTTTAATGTCTCGTATTTCAAAAGGACTCGTGCCTTATGTACCCTGACAACCTGAAACATATTTGACCACATTATTTGACTAAAAAGGAGAAAAACTGAAGTCATTGCTCATTTATCTTCTCATCCCTCTCTGGTGTCCAAAAACAATTCTGCAGGTTAAGAAGAATAGAAATAGTTGTTTGTTAAAAGATCAGCGGGTTATCATATTGTTTGAATCACAGGTGAATTCAGTCCAGGTGGCTGTTATGACGGAATGTGACATCACAATGAAAATCTTTCATTTGGTCCAAATGATTGAAAGTAAAAAAAAAATTTAAAAAAAAGAGGCTGTGTTTTAACAATCAGAATGTACTTATTTGTGAAGAAATGACAGCTATCAAGATGTATGCTATTACTATAGCTTTCTGTGGAGAACCATGGACCTTAATGCTCAGTCTCAGTCTGTCAATCAGTCTGGATTTATCATGTCATTAATATCCACTCCTCTAGAAAACACTAAGAACAAGTTGACAGTTGCAATTGTGTCAAATACAAAATTAAGCTTTTTGCATTATTTTTTTACGAGGCGTTGACTGTCTTCACAAGCTCATAGACACACACACACACACATACACGCACACACACACACACACACACACACACACACATACACGCACACACACACACACACACACACACATACACGCACACACACACACACGCACTCGCACACGCACACACACACACACACGCCCCCTTCTTACTACATCGACGCGTTTATCTCTCAACCTCTGACCTCTAGATGACATCACATGAATAATAATTTCAATATGTGAACACAGACTGACACGACATTCATTTTTCTAACCCTGTAATTAATCTGTAATTTTTTAGATACAATTGCATGAGTCTCTGAAATTTACAACATCCAATTATTCAATCAACGACATCTCAATTACCCGAGGTATTGGGGTGAAATTGAATTACCAGCCGTTATTTCTCTCCCTTCATTTAACTAAAATCATATGAATAAAATAATTTGCAAACCATTGGTTCGACTAAAGTGATATATAACCTAAATTGATTAACAGACAAATCACAGAAAACTGTTTTAAAAGGGAACCGATTCTTATTTCATTTTTCATTTCTCATTAAATGTTTGCGGATTGATCACATATAGCAACCAATATTTGGAACAAATAAATTATTTAAGCAAGCAATAAATTAAAACGCGCTGATACATCTAAATTAGAAAAACGTATTTAGCTGCTAAACAAAAAGCAAACACATTTCTAATAAATTATCACAGGGTTGTTCAAATGTATTTATTTTTAGACGCTATTATGTCTATATTATTTCATCACTGACGTCCCATATCGCATTTATTACAATTTTAATAAACTGTTCATTATTATAAAAAGCTTGGATATTTAACCAACTGCCCAGAAGAACTCTCCTGTCAAAATGTATAGGTAATTTACTGAACCTGAATCATCATAAACCTGTTTTCTCTATACTACCTGTTGTCTGTAAAAACCTACACATTTTCTTGTATGTGATGTAGTTGTGTGTTTATGTCATATTATTTGACAGTACCTACTTTACTGTTGCGTATAGTAATGTGTGAATTACAGTAGTTAAAACAATATCAGTGATGGATAATCCCAGACTGTACCAATATATCTTATTCCTCATGAAATGTTGTTTCCTGCCTGGTTTGTTACATCACTCTTGGCCTTCACCGTAACCAAGACTGAGATCAGCATTTAAGCTGCTGAAGATGTGATTGTTTAGATCACAATCAGTGTTGACTCTAAACGCCACTAAGAATGTACACCAGAAGTCATGTACCGTTCTAGTCATGTACACTCAGACATTCGATGTCCTCACTGACGTATTACCACATTAATTCCACCATGGCCTTCCAATGACACTGTGTACTTTCAGACCATTTTTGACTAAGTTCAAGTTTGTATTTTGGGGGGTTGGCCCCTCTGTCCATATGCTGGGCACGGAACAAGACATGAACAAACAAAAACAAACAACATATCAGAAACAGAGAGAGAGAGAGAGAGAGTGGGGAAGGGGGGGTGTTCTTGGGTAGTAACACCCCCCCCCCCCTCTGTCCTCTTGATCCTATAGTGTAGTACTCTTGGCTCCAACATAATCTCCCAAGACTCAACAGTCTGCAGCCCAAGTTTATCCAGCGCAGGCTCAAGCTTCTAACCCCCGGGACAAGCCCCTGTCTCTGCTCCCATCTTACCCAGCTGAAGAACAGTCAGTGACCTCTTACTGACTCCACTGTCCCTGAGCCTTTAAATGTGAGCAAAGCCTGAAATGATGAGAGAGTTGGGCTTCAACACAGGTGATGTCCTTTACCTCTTCATGTTCTCCCGTGGTAAACGGGATCAGGGTAAAGTCACATAGATCCCATAGAAGTCTAATGGGAGAGAGAGGGGGCAAGAGGAACACCCCACACAGTCAGCTACTACAGGATAGAAGAGGAATTCTACCAAGTCAGAAAAACCAAGTGGAAAGTGATGCAGGGGAGAATCATCTTTCTGTTTACTATTCTCGTCCTACATTCATTAATTTTGCATTCACATTTATTCATTTAGCAGAGACGCTTTTATCCAAAGCGACTTCCAAGAGAGAAGCTTTACAGAAGAGCATCGGTCACTGATCATAACGACAAGATGGTCCCCAAACATTGCGGGTAACCAGATCATGAAGCACAGCATTGTGGGAAACCAAACAAGTGCCAAAGGGAAGAACAACAAGAGCACAAGAGTCCATAAAGTCTGTTTTAAAAGATACTGAGAATACGGAACTTGATGGGAAAATGTCTGGTTTTCATTCTGACTGTGAATGTTGCTTGAAAGTAAATGGTTGAGTATATTTGAACTGGGCATATTTGTTGATCAGTGTCTTATTGAGGGATAAAGAAGCCATTTAAAGCAATTATTGGCCCCAAACTGATCAAACAACCTGGTTTTGAGCAGGGCATTTTTATCTGTTGGTGCGGTTCAACCAAAAAAGAGGGATGTTGGTATGGATTGAGACATGTCATGTGTCAGATCTTTTGTAATGGTAATATCACATATTAGAAATACTGTACATCAAGTCCAGTTTTATTTCTTATCAGATAGATAAGAAAATGTTTGATCTGGCATCCTGGTATAATGTCTACAAAATGAAATGATTTTTTTTAAATGATTATATTAGTAACGATGTCAAACACAACCCATAGAAGCCGATGTTACCTCTCTCTAACCCCTTTGACACTATTTGTCCAGCATTGGCATAGTGCATCTCATGTATACACAAATGCATCTGTGTTACCACCCCCCCCCCACCCCCCACACACACACACACATTTATACACACACACACAACTCTCCAGTTCTAAGGTCACTTCGGCCTCGCTGCACAACCACTACAGAATTCCCCTCCCCTCCCCCCCCCCCTCCCCTCCCCATCTAGAGAGACATATTTAATTTAATTAAGACCTGTCAGCACTATTGATTTTGGCACTTTCAATTACCGCCGCCTGTTTAAGAGGCTGGAAAGGCTCTGGATCTACTGATCTGTGACAAGGGAGTCCTATCAGTGTGGGACCACATGGACGGGGAGGCTCTTTGTCTCTCTTATGGGCTACCACTGTCTGCCATCCCTGCTGATATATGGCTGCCACCCCAGCCCCCTTCCCCTGCTGCTCCTCATAATTAATTCCTCATTAGACAGTTTTTTATTGTTTAATTTGTGCAGGTCATAATCAAATTGGGCAGATTAATTGCTACAAAATCGAGAAGGGGGAAGGTTTGAAAAATAACCCTTTTTTATTTGGCTTTGCGTTTTTTAAAACACCCCCTTTTGGCTTTTCATGGCGTCGAGAGCTCAGTAAATTATAACTCCACAAGTGTATTTGCTCTTGCACTTTTTGAGTGATTCCCATTTGAAGGATGATCTGGCTGAAAAACTGGCTGCATCGAAGCAGAAACACATTCAAATGTCTCTCAGTGATATATTTTCCCTCACAGTCCTAATTGTAAAAGTCACCCTGACTAATTTTTGTGTTTCTTTATGGCAGTGGCCTTTTGCTTATGGTCTGTTTGTGTATTTGTACTAAGTGATTGGAATTATAACATGTGGCAGTCTAGATTAGTTGACTTTTAGATGGCTCTATTACAGTATATGAACTCAAATTGAGTCACCAGGGAAATCATCTTATGCATGTTTGTGTGTGTGCTGACGTATTATACTTTAAAAGTGTGTAATGATAATGAAAAGTTTAGGCCAATCTCATATTTTGCATTGTTGAATCATAGAGGTGTTGTTACTCGAATTTTAAATTATTGTAATCTGACATTCCTTAAATCCTTGGAGTTTGATTCAATGAAAAGCCATGTGATTCAAGGTTGCTGCGAGGTGTTCCCAGTCTTTCAATTAAGTTGTAACAAGCTATGTGTTTGACACATTTTTACTGCATACTTGTAATAGGTGACTAAAACACCAGTAGCGTTTAACACTTAATAAACCAATAATTCGCTTCGCTTTGCCCAGCACCTTGTAAATGCTGGTTTACAGATTTAAGTGAAAACAGAAAATGTATATTTCAATCAATTTTTCTGAAAGAGAACGTTTTCATAGGCCAACCATTTATTTTATTCACACAAAGATAGTTTGTATAGAAAGCCATATGGAAATGATGTAGTAACTGTATGTCCAACCAATTATGCATTCAAAGTTAAGCATAATGTGGCCACACTGTGTCTAACATCAAATCTTTTCATAAAATGTTATCAAAGGTACATATATATTATCTTGTGAAAAAACTTCCAAAAAGCACAAGTAAAATAATTTCAATTTTTTTGCTTCAAATGTTAAATCAAATTCTATACATTTTCCTTCCTGAGAAGAAGAATGCAAAACAGTTGGCCAGAAATGTCTTTACAAAGCACATTTAAACATACTTTCAGGCTGTCAGCTATTTTAAGTGCATGACAGACATTCCTAAAACCTCTTTTTTATTTTGTTTTACTCTTGGGAATGTTTTTGGACTGAATTCAAGGAAAAGCTTGGAGGTTCTAGTTATTTGAAGGGGAATTGGGTGGACTTCAACCTGCATCATGTTTCCATGACATCATTAAACTAGAGCATTCATGTCAAAAGCAAGATAATTGCGAGCTGTTGCAGTGCCACAATATGCCTTTGCATTTATTGCGTCATTCAACAATTATGGTTCATTATCTCCCTGAGCTGCCAGGAATCAAAACAATGGACTGCAGCAAACACTTGAGCTAATTGCTCACAGATTAAATATATATTTTATATAATTACATAAGTCTATAAAAGGAGCAAATACTTTGTTGTCAAGAGCTGTGATTTCCAGTCACAGATGAACCAATGACCACAGTGCTAAAGAGAGCTGAATTATAAATAAATAAGAACATTATAAATAGCAGAGATACAGGTGTATGCTTATAAGTTGAATGAATAAAATTGTATGTCAACATGTAAAGATATTTGAGATACACTGATGATTATCAAATTAATGTTATTATTTATGTCATTGTTTGGTTTCACTACACAATTGTAAATGGTTAGTTGTTAATTGTTTACCAACAGATTTATTGATTACAAACCTTGTTCCTCTTCTAAACCCTTGTGTGGTATTCAGTAAGACAGTGTGTTGATTGGAAGTGAGGGAGGATGTGATCAGTTCCTTTTTTCTAAATATAAAGTTTCAAAATAAATATTTACCCACTTTAAAGTAGTCATATAACAAGAAAGTGTCCATGGAATCGTCACTTTATGCTTGACTTGCAAAGTGAGTCATCATACAGCGGTGCTTTATCTGAAACAATAACCAACAGCACTTTAAAACACAAACTGTCTCTCTCTGTCTTCCTGTCTGTATCTCTCTGTCTGTCTGTCTCTCTGTCTTCCTGTCTGTATCTCTCTGTCTGTCTGTCTGTCTCCCTATTTGTCTCTCTGTCAGTCTCTGTCTCAGTCTTTCGCTCAGTCTTTCTGTCATTCACAAACTTGCATAGTTCTCTCAGTCAGGGGCCGTAACACAGGGGGGTGTTACCACGTGGGCGCTGTAATGGACAGCGCACTCCTTGCTGTGTGCTGGAGCCATGAAGGCTGCACAAACATCTCTTTAGGGGCCCCCCTGCTCCTTGTTTAATGAAACATCACAGGGGCCTCTCGTGTGGAGGCACACAGGGAGAGAAGAGAGGCAGTGCTGAGTCCTGACAGGCAGTGTCACAGAGGCCATGCCAATTATGTTTTCAGCATCACCCTCAACCCCTACAGCAGTAATCTAGACCCCCAAAATAATACATAATAACTGAGGAAAAAAACACCTCCACCAATCCTCCCAAGCAAATGACAAACTAGGATTGAGATTCACATTTGTATTTGGCTGCTATTGAAAATGTATATCGAGAAAAATAAATGAGATTGAGAATTTCAAGGGATTTACAGATCAATGGTTTTCCTCTGTTCACTTTAGAAGTTGATATGACTGAAATATCAGTTAAAGTGAAGATTCCAGCTACAGCGAAGTGACTCTAATTGACAGTAGATGTGTGCACTGAACCCATTATCAAAAGCCTCAATATAAATTGTTACGCTTTCAAGGTGTCTTTCTGTACATGATGAAGCTCTAGTGGTCTCTCCTTTCTCTTTTATTCCCTTGTCTCATGCTCTCTATTCAGTAACATATGTGTTCTGTGAGACAAATAGACAATCCCAGGAGCTGACTGATAATAGGAGCATTGCTCCCAGCCTCCAGGATGTCATACCTTTGCCAGGGGTTTGAAAGAGCCTATCAGAAAGACTCTCCATCACATCCTCTCTCAGGCAAAAGGGGAGGCTGAGGCACCTCAAGGAGGGATTGGGGGACAGACTTATCCTCATCATGTAGATAGTGGGAGTCAGGTGGCTGAGCGGTTAAGGAATCGAGCTAGTGATCAGAAGGTTGCCGGTTCGATTCCGATGCTGTGCAAAATGACGTTGTGTCTAAGGGCAAGGCACTTCACCCTACTTGCCTCGAGGGTGAATGTTCCTGTAAGTTGCTCTGGTTAAGAGCATCTGCTAAATGACTAAATGTAATCGTATAATATCATCAATGTGATTGAGATTTATTTTCAATATGTATTTTTATTTATTTATTAAATGTTATTTGGGTATGGTGTGCTGCTGAATTTATGAAGTCAGTAAGATCTGTATGGGGGCTCGTCCGGGATCCTTGATCCATTCAAGCAACAGACATCTGAGTGTTGGTGTGCAGTGAGCACGTAGTAATAGGACTGGTAAGTAGAATCCCTTATTTGGCTACTTAATTATGGCTACTTTCACTGTTGAGGAGTTTCTTAGTGATACTTCGGTTGAACGTCTCAACCTTTGTAGGAAGGAGGATCTGTTTGCCATTGCAAAAAGGCATATTTTGCCAGGTCATTTATCTTAGCCAAGTATGATTCAAAATTAAAATCTATGGTTTTTGACACCTTATCTGTCCCATTATTTCTTATGAGACCCCCAAAATTTACATGGTACAGAATGTTCGAGGTGTGTTCATATTTCTGGAATTAAATCCAACAGATTAGTTTTTTAATCCTCTCACCTTCACCCACACAGGCCCAGCGGGGGAATTCACCCAGCACACAGTGAATGATCCCCCAGACAATAGTCAATAAGGCTGCAATTGAATGGTCGGGATAACTAAACGGGGTTGAGGAGGCTCCAGAAGATGTCTTTATTAGCATGTAACAGGATTAGCACGCCCACGAAAGGGATGCACACAAAGTTAGCAGATTAAAGACAGTGTCAGTTTTCTCAGCGGAAAATAATGTCCACCAGGATAGTCTCTGTCTCCTTTGCCGGTGTCAACGTCAAAATTCAATTGGTGCTGTGGCACGCCAGGGTAACCTCTCGTGCACTTCTGAAACCTTAGCATCGTAACTTCCCCCCCCTTGTTCTTCCTGAACCTTCTGAACCCCCCAGGATCCCACAGCTCATTGGTCAATGAAAACACAATTAAAGGGAGACCACTGGCTCCTCAGCTGTGCACTAACAGGCTTAAGAGGAGAAAATGGATCTAATTGCGTGTTATTGGCCTGAAGTTAATCCCCTCTTGTGCTGACAGTTCTAGAAGGTTTTGGCCAGTGTGTAAGGCATGGTGGTTACATGCTACTGAATGGGTTTCAATTCAACAGTCTTCATAACAAAAACAACGAGTTGCACTTGACTCTGGAGGCGGTCTGAAAACCATTTAGAGATTATTTGAGTAATCTGACAGGTCTATCAAGTAGGCTATACTCTGAGCATGTCCAGTTTCAAACTCAGCGTTGAGTTTATTGTGCCAACCACACAGCGATGATGATTCTCGTCAGGGTATAATTTCAGACCTTTATAGAGGAATGGAGTTACAAATGTTATGAAATGTAGACCATGTAGCAGTAATTCTCATTGGATGGGTGTTTGGAAATTGATTGTTTCAACATGTTGTTTTGAGTGCATAAAATGGGATTAATAGGTGATTATGCTGTCAGCCTAGGCCACATGATCTGATTTTCCAACGGCTATCTTAAACAACACAAGCTGATATAAAACACTTAGCTTATTATTGGGTTTCTGAAATGGGATCCAGTCCTCGAGCAATCCTGTGATCAGATTGTATTTTACTTCAGTTCTACCATAATTGGAGCCCCACTTTCACTCTTTTATACACATTATTAAGTTGTTAAATCTATCAAGTTCAAGGATAGGCAGTTAACCACATAGCCACACGCTCTGTTAATCCCCTTTTCAGTTATTTCAACTGGATATTTGGCACTCCTTTTCCCCCCTCCCCTTCAGTTTTTTCCCCAAGGCACAATACTTTTCAGCTGTGTGTATGGTCAGAGGTGTAACAGAGAAGATGGCTTAATATGGTGTAAATAGAACCCAGACCACTGATTTACTAAGTGGGTGGGAACAGTTTTCTTAATTATTTACTTTGAAACAATCATGGAAACCAAATATCTACATCCAAACATAGTTTTTTTCCTTCTTCTTCTTGTAAACCTGTCTTTCATTTAGAGTACAACTTTTAAAAAAAGAAAGATCAACATAGATCTGATTTGTATCCATTGAATCCCTGTTGAATCTCCTCCATCTACCGAGCCTGTGTTCAAGCATTGTGGTGAAACACAAGTAATATACAGAGAAGTGTTTTAACCATAGATTCAAGTGGAGTCAGACCCACTCAATACAGCTATTTAACTGTAGTTTGAATTAAGGAGAGATGTTAGAGATCTGTCAGAAATAAACTAATTGCAAATGGCACCTAAATCCTCTACTCCACATTGTCTGTATTTGGTTGAAATTAAGTAAATGAATCGTTCGCTTTAGAAATAACATACTTAAACAAACAAACAAAAAAAGCCACAGCGAACCACCACTGGTGAACGTAGCTTCAAAGTATGTTTAAAGAAAATCCACCGAGATCAGGACAAGCTGATCCAAGAAGAGAGAACCACTTAAGGGACTGTGATGTGACAGGATCAATTAGCATTATCAGTGGTGTTGTTGTACATGAAAGAGTTTGTGGAAACTCCACCAAGCCTTTGATCACAACTTGATCACTTGTCTAGTTATCTTGGCTCCTATATAACCAATACAGACAGTTTAGGTAAAAGATAGTGAATGGCCTGGCTTTATGGGGCCTTGACATCAACACACACACACAGCACATGGACACAGATCATGTGCAAGGCCCCTAACAGGACACTAGGATCTTCCTGATGCTGACAAACCCCAGACTTTGTAGTGCTCATAAAACTCTGAGCAATTTGTGGTCTTGTGGTCTTTTAAATCAGAGCCAAATACCAGAAGGGGTGGACTATCTGTTTTGTCATTTATTTGTATTATTTTTAAATTACGTAAGTGTGTCCAAGTGGTTCCATTTTCACCTTGGAATGGTAATAATCTTTCATTAATTCTTGAGAAAAAAAATGACATAATTTTCCCATAATTGAGTATTTTTTCCTAGCATATACCATTCTTTTAGAATAGTGTGAGAGAATGTGTATTTTATACAAGTACACATTGAATTCGTCCCCTAACGCATTACCAAAATGATCGTTTAAAACCTGCAAACTAAGTAATACTTAACGTTATCGCTGGATTAACAGAGCCATAAACTTCTTTTCCGCTTTCACAGGTCCGGAAGGGAAGTCCTCTCACTCAATTGAACCCAAACTTCCGAGCCATATGGATCACATCACAGACTTCCATTTCATTAGAAGATTTGACTTGAGATTCAGGTTTCACACTGAGTAGTTCATTGAATAGATCATTGGACAGTTAGTCAAGTTGAATTGTAAAAATGTCAACCATTTGCTTGGGGCAAATACAGTTTCGAAATACAGTATAAGAATGCACACCTAGTATTTAGACAACTTTTTAAAGCTTTGGGGTTTACATCTATAGGTTTAATTCATATAATTAAACACAATACCATAGGGAAGCTGATTATGATGAAGATTAGGGCCTGCTAATCTACCTAAAGTAGTATTCATGTCTTATCAAAGTCAAAGACTAAATAAAAACGATATAACCTCCAAATCAATAGAAAGGGATAGTTACAACTTTCATCAATTCAACGTCTTAGGACAAGCTCTTTTCCTTTGGCTTAAAGACTATCACAGATTCCTCCCTAGTCATCCTCACAATCTTTTTTCGTCAGATTTTCGGTCCCCCTCCTCCACTCCATAAACTGGTGTTTGAGCGAAAGAGTGAAAGACGGAGATTTACTGCTGTGTGGAGATTTTTTTACAGCAGCGATTTCAGTTCCATTCCCTGACCCGTGAAAACAAGCAGCAATATGAATGAGAGAATAAGAGGGAGGGAGTTCTTCCAGACTTGGGTGGTGAGAGAGACAGAATGGAAAAGAAAAACTAAGAACGATAGAGAGAGAGAGAGAGTGTGTGATAGTGAGAAAAAGAGACTGGGCAAGAGGCGAGACTTTGAGGGAGACAGAGAGCTGAAAGTCCCTGTGGTATCTAAGCAATTACAATGACTCCCTTTCAAGCCGAAACCCCCATTGCTGTGACTTGATATGATTTTTATCAGATGCTGAAATGCTACATTACCAAGTGGACAGTAAATTATGTCTAAACCAATTATAGTGGGACCCCAAGCGAGCCAACGGCCACAGAAGGACAAGTGGGTGGAGATAGAGTGAAGCAGGGGTGTTGGGGGAGGGGTGTGGGGGGGAGGGGCTGCCCTCCCGTTTGTCTTGATTACGGGAGTCTTGGGGCGCATGCTAGTCTGAAGATAAGAGAGTGTGTGCATATCTGTGTGTGTGTGTGTGTGTGTGTGTGGGCTGGTGTCTTTGCGTCGAGGGGGGGGGGGGACTGATCTGTATCCATCTTCTGATTCACACAAAATTATGTACGCGTTCACGAAAGGTGATAGCTTTGGTTTTATTAGAAATAAAAAAACATAAACATCTAATTGAAAATGTGACAGCATGTGTAATATATCAGATTGATGCAGTCACCAGATATGTTATCATTTGTATCACTGGAATTTGTATTTATTTAAATAGAAATAAAGGAGTTGGGTGTAGCTCAATGGAAGCGCATGTTTGTGCACATCAAAAGGTCCCCTGATCAAATCACTTTTAGATTAAAACATCTGCATGTGGTGCAGTCAGTTGGGGAGTTAGCCTAGTAATCAGAAGGTTCCCAGTTCGAACCTCAGCTGTGCCATCATGACGTTGTGTCCTTGGACAAGGCACTTCACCCTACTTGCCTCAGAGAGGAACGTCCAGGTACATGTTGTAAGTCACTCTGGATAAGAGAGTCTGATAAAATGACTAAATGTTAATGTACTGTAGGTCTGACTTTAAGGAAACATTAATGTTGGAGCCAGCAGAATGGACTAAGTTGGGGATATTAGTCTTCACAGCTCATCAGAGCTTTTCAGGCGTGGCCCTCTGCTCCTCCAGTTCAGTCTCTGCTCCTCAGGCGTGGCCCTCTGCTCCTCCAGTTCAGTCTCTGCTCCTCAGGCGTGGCCCTCTGCTCCTCCAGTTCAGTCTCTGCTCCTCAGGCGTGGCCCTCTGCTCCTCCAGTTCAGTCTCTGCTCCTCAGGCGTGGCCCTCTGCTCCTCCAGTTCAGTCTCTGCTCCTCAGGCGTGGCCCTCTGCTCCTCCAGTTCAGTCTCTGCTCCTCAGGCGTGGCCCTCTGCTCCTCCAGTTCAGTCTCTGCTCCTCAGGCGTGGCCCTCTGCTCCTCCAGTTCAGTCTCTGCTCCTCAGGCGTGGCCCTCTGCTCCTCCAGTTCAGTCTCTGCTTCTCTGAACCACTTGATGGTTTGATGGAAGCCCACAGCCTCTTCTCTCCGTCTGCTTTCTCATGTCTTATCTAGCTTTCTCATCGTCGCTCGTAATTTTGTTTACCCTCATCCTCGCCATAAACATTGCTGCAGGGCAGAGAAGTGATTGCTGTGTGGAATTGCTCTTTCTTCTCCTATCAACAAAAACAATTAAGATAAGGTGGAAGGATAGAGATGTATCTCCAAGCCTCATGGCATTTTTTTTATAGGATGTAGTATTTCGCTGGACAAATTGTACAGCTTTGCCTTGTACCTTTTGTTCTGTAAATTAAACTAGGTTTCACAGATTAGCTGATCGATTGGGTACAATTTCTTAATGTGTTAATTTAGCAGACTCTTATCAAAAGCACTGATGTATTCTAACCTAAAACCTTTAAATCTGCAGACGAAGACTCTGTCACTGATCTTTAAGCGTTCATATTTCTATTCATGGCAGAGAACAAGACAAACAAAACAAGAATACAGGTTTTTTTGTCCACACATAAATTGGTAGACAGAGAAACATCTCATATAATCTCTGCTTTTCCATGCTGCTGGGGACTAAATGTTTTACCATGTTGTTCTAGATGTGCTTCTCTGATGTTCACATTTCTACTGAATGACTTTGTCGATTTTCAGCCCACCCAATTTTACGTTCGTGTAAAGACTTATTTATTCCAGTGAAGGAAACCGTCATACATCCTGTTTGTATGGAATCCAAAATACTCTGGTAAAACATCATCCTTTGAAAAGGTTTTTGGTCAAAAATATGAATAATTTCCATGGTTATGGCATCTATTTTATCGACCAAGAAGACTTCAAATTCAACCAAGATCACAGTAGACTAGAACACAACGTGAAGTTTTATTGTTTAAACGATACCGCAAAGGAAAAATCCCCTTTTTGATGTTTAGTCTCTGATTTCCTATATCCGTTCCCACCCCATCACCACTCCTTGGCTTCGCTGTCGTTCGTCATATTCCCAGAGAACAGAGACTCAGAACCAGACCAGCCATGACAGAGCAGAAAGAGGGGAGGGGGGATGAACACTGTGATAAAGGGGAATGAGGACAGTTCTACAGGGACTACTTTCTTTGTCCCTCAGGAACACTTGGTCCGCCAAACACCCCCCCCCCCCGCCTACTCTCCCCCCCCCCCCCCCCCCTCCCCACCCCCTGCCCCCGCCGTCCCATGACTCCCTATTGAGATATAATCGGGGGCATAATGTGGTTCTGGGGATTTTAGCGGTCATAAAGACAGGGACTCATACAGTTCTGGTTCAACGCAGCATACAGAGGAAGGGAAAAAACCCGGGGGTGTGCAGATCTTCAAGGGGAGCACCAACATTATTTGAATCCACCCTCTCCTCTCTTTCTTTGTTATTGGCAACTTTCAGGGGCGTTATCATGCTGGGTTAAACTCCAGTGGGTGGGAGTGACAGTGTGCAATGTGACTGTGCCCTCTGCTTTTCCTCAACAATTCACCACTTACAACCCCCCCCAGCCCAAATGACCAATGATCTAGAGACATCCATCCTCTGTAACATTATCTGGGCCAAGCTGATAAGATGCAGATGTGCCTCCCCTTTCAATGTGAATTTGTGACCCATTAAGCCTCCCCTCCTCTCTCCACACACACACACATTCACAAGCTCACCCACTGCCCAACCCCTTCCTCACCCCTTTCCATGGCACACACCATGCAGCCCTTGTTCTTTATATACAAAAATTGCATTGGACTTCCCTCAGCACAGGTATGTGAACAGTATAACACTAACGAGCCACAATGGTGAATTTATTTGACAGGCGGCACCACATTACCTACCATCCTTCCCTCCCTTCCCTCCCTCTCCTTCTCTGTCTTGCTGTTTTTCACACATACTCAGCTTTGCGATCAGTGGAAAAGATTGCTCCGTCTTCAGTATCTTGTGGGGAAACAGACAATGGGGCAAATTGAACTTGGGGGTCATGTGACATCATGGTGTCGGTTCATGAAAGAGGTATTTGTAATAAATCAATGTGAAGTCAACCACATTTTGGCTCCTCCATTTGGGTCGACATTGATCAGACGAATAAAAAGTTCTAGGAAAGATTCACCATTGTGGCAGACAAAGAAGGTTAGTTTCAAGTGAAACTAGGGTTGATTGGGGTTGAGAGATTAACTTTAGACACTAAGGTAGACTCCTGTCAGAGGGCGGGGCTTACGCAGACTCCTCCCACTGGGCGGGGCTTACGCAGCACAGGGTAGCATAAATATCTGAGTTCTCAGATCATCTTGATTGAAAATGACTTCTTGATGGAAGTCAAAAC
>CM059317.1:19156291-19253791 GCA_030340685.1 Protosalanx chinensis | reverse complement strand
GACACAATATTTTTCTTAAACTGTCAAATAAAAGTTGGGGATTATTTTTGTAGTGTGACCCCTGCTTTCCCGTCTTAATGACCCAAGGTTTGTTCTTTCTAGGGGGAAGAACACATTAAAATCCAGTTTGGGTTTAATGCAGAGCTGGAGTTCTGAGCTGTGACTTTCCTCCTCACTTCTTCTCTCCCTTTCCTTCCTCTCCAAAACCCAAAATCCCCCGACACCAATTAGAAGGCAAAAACGGAAATCTCCTACCAAACATGACATTTACAGGCCAAACTCAAGACTTTTAACAGTCTCCTCCGCCCTCTCAGACACATGTACACTTGTAGCTCTTAGATGTGTGTGTACAATCACATGCACGCACAGAAAACACTGTCTCTCTCTCTTTCACAGAATGATCATTGGAATTTACTTAAATAATTAATAATTAGTTAGTTTGATATTCATGTGGTTTTTTTCAAGATAAAGTTATATTACTTTTGATAGGATTATGGTTTTTTTTTAAATATTTTTTTGTCTCCATCTCCATGCTTTATTGTTTATAAAAGGAGAGCTTCTATAAATTACATTATCTGAGTGAACTAACATAGTTCATATTCATTCTCATCACAAAAAGTCATGCATGCCCTTTTCAATATAATAGGATAATAATATGTCATAAAACATCAGCTGAAGCTTCAACTAGTTAAAACTTTCCACTTCAGATTCAGAATTCAGATTCAGGATACTTTATTCTGTTGAATATATAAAACTGTCTCTTACAACAAACAAAAAATAAATCACTATTGCCTTCATAGCGTAAACAACCCCCCTTTCATCCCAGTGCTCCTCCTCCCTCCAGTCAGGCAGATTGCCACCCTTCACACAGATCTGTCACTATCTGCCAAATTACAACTAAATATGTCTGTACGACTACAGTTTAATAAGCTCTGATCTGGAGCGTTAATTAAGATTGAAACACATCGTTAGGTCACAGACCAGCATGCCCCCCCCCCCCCCCCACACACACACACACACAACCCCCATCCAATTATTCCCCTCAGCCTGCAGAATGAGCACAAAAACAGTGAGGTAATTACTGATGATGACACGAATTAAGGAGGCAGTCAGTGCCGTAGTACCCTGGTGGTGTTGGTGTCAGCCACCCATAATATTTGAACAGCAGAAGACATGCATGTAGCTTTTCTGTGAACTGTTTTGCTTTTCAGAGTCAATCCCACTCACTCTCCCTCCCCCCCCCCCCCCCCCTCCACCCCTGGTTGGCAGCCCTGGTTGGTGGTTCGTTGGTGGGATAGTGTGGCTGATGACATTTCTAAATGAACCACTTTCTCTCAGCCTCCTTGTCGTGCGGAAGAAGGCTCCGAAGTTTATTGAGATACGAGTGTTGCTTTGACGTTTCTTTGAAGGAGAGACAATTTGTGAATGTTTTTTGTTTGTTTGTTTGTTTTGTAGTGGGAGGGAGGGGGGGCAATTTCCCTGATCCCTATCTGTTGCTTTTACTTTCATGGTTGACAGAAAAGAGATAAAATGCACCATTTACTGCCTCTTTGGGGCTGGGCTGGGCTGGGGTCTGAATGGAGCTGAGGAGGAGGCACTTGTCATACACAGGTTTGTTTGGAAAAATGTGACTGATTTCCATTTTTATTAATGAATCCTGAATGAATAGAATAGAATTTCTTCCTTGGTAATATTCATAACATTGATATTGCCGTTAGGGTGAATTAAGTGGCATTTACATTTATCAGACTCTCTTATCCAGAGCGACTTACAGCAAGCACAAGGACATTCCCCCCTGAGGCAAGTAGGGTGAAGTACCTTGCCCAAGGACACAATGTAATGTTGGCACGGCCGGGATTTGAACTCCAACCGTCCGATCTCTAACCCGATGACTTAATTGCTCAGCCACCTGACCCCCCAAGTTAGCAGTTGGTATGGTTCAAAACAAGCACTACAACAATGTATTACACCACACTGTACACTATGATACTGTATCATTCACTGTCCCATTTTAAAGCATGTAGCTATAACATACATATATACACAAACGTAATTGTGAGATCGATAGAACAGAATTGAAAGCACCTTAGGTCTGGCTCTGGTGTACCAACACAGCCATGGGGCGGAGTCACTGTGTCTCTGCATGGTTTTGATAAAGCTCAGAATTTATGCTCCTCTGGCGTTTATTGGGCCCAGGCTGTCTCTGCACTGCCTACTTAGCTCTGCCGGCTCCTCCTATCTGGACAAGTGACGCAGGGATAGACGGATATCTGTTACAAACTACCCCCCCCCCCCCCACGCCCATGTTACAAACTACCCCCCACCCCCCTCGACCATCCCCCCTCGCTCTGTCTAACTACCCCACCCTTCATCAAGCTAGCCCAACTGCTGACCCAAAACTGATAGCATGGCATTCCCACTTGCTCTGACCTCCTTTGAAAAATGATTGGTTGAGAGGGGGAGGCTCGGTGATGTCACAACGGAGTCCTCCTTGGTCATCATTCTTTCAGCGAGCCTCTATGGTGCCACTGTCATTTTGGTTATCAGAGGATCAGCACACACACACATTTTTTTATAAAGATTTTTTTTTGGTGGGGCCCATCATTGAAACAGCACATTGATTCTGTGAAGCAAAACTGAAAAGATGTGGTATTTATCCAATCCAATCCAACTTTATACTTTTAAAGTGCAGTACATAGCAATATTAAAAACTCAATAAATAGACACACACTATACAACTATATCAACACAACTGTAACACACTGAGACCATGAAAATACAGTAAAGTCAGAGTGATCAGGTAACCAGGTGACATCAACGTTAAATCTGAGTAAGAATTGCAGACAGTGTAAAATATGAGAGGGTAAAAATGTAAGACAACTTTGAGTGATCTTGTTTATTTCAAAACACACAATGTATTGGCGCCATAGAGTAACAGAAAATCCTGCAAATAAAGGCTTCAAAAACTTTGGACTAATCACCAATCTCATAATTTCACATAATTTGTCTCAAGGTATTTGCAGTGAAAAATGACCTGTGTCAAAAAGTAACTGTGGCAGTAAAGATGTTCATTCAAATGGGTATTGTTTCATATGAAAACCTTCCCACAAAGTATACTATTGTCAATAGATTCTAAACCCTGACTGATATAACGTTTGCGCGACAAGATTGATTGGCAATGTTTAGGAATGGAGCCGCATAATTATAAAGGAATGCATGAAGGGGAGAAGGCTGAGTGAATATCAGTATCTAAGCATCTACATCTCGTCTTTCACGAAGAAATACCTAAGAAATCTTTAAAAAACAAACTTCATTAGTACATGATAGTACTTTTACGGGAGCTCCATCTAGCATAGGAGACATATGTTCCGGAACAGTCCGGGGAGAGAGGGACTTCAGTCAGTGGAGTCAGGGGGCAGGGGGGGGCAGGGGGGGGGGGGGGGGGCAGTGCTCCGCTGTGCTTGTCCCCCCTGGCTTATTGAATTACCTAAATGAGCTGAGGAGACTAGACTGGGGCTCTTAGCCTTTTGAAGTTTACAAATCATTCTGACTGCTCTGGGGCAAAGGGTGGGGGCAGTGGTTCAGGGTTTGGGGAGGGGGGGGGTGGGGGGGTGGGGGAGCTTTTGATGTTTTAAATAAAAGCATCATGGAAACAAACAAACAAGAGAGGGAGAGGACAGGATGCCTAAACATGGGGTAAGAGAACACCATGTTACTCATGGTAACTTGGGAATGATAATGGTAGAGAAACAATTTCCTGTGTAAGACAGGAACATTGCACAAGTTCACTGTTGTCTGTTGTCCAGTGTGTCTGGGTGGGACAAGGAGAGTTATAGAAATGGGATAAAGATGAGTCCATGAGACAGTGTGGAGGTGAGGTAATACTATCAGTGTGCATTGCTATGTTGACTATGTTTTGTGGTGTCTTAACGACACCCTGCTTCTTGATGACGAGCATGTTTTTATGTATTAAACTAAAAGAGTCAAACTGCTTCTCTTTAACAGAACTTCACATGCAATCCCAGATACCACTAATACTATTACAAGGAATTTAGCTTTTTGTTTCTGAAAAGCAAATACCTTAACCAGCTTCTTTGTTGGTAAAAAATCTTTGGGACCAAATGAACATTTTATTGGTATCAACTTCCATCCATTTCTTCTTGAACTTATTTCTTTACTTCAGTTATTGTAGAATGGGAAAATAATTACTAAGATAATTGTCCCAAAATATCCCGTAACCCTCAAATTCATGGAGGATGAAAACCAGAAAACTGTTTATTTTCTTGAATTAGATTTAGTAAAGTCTGCTTGATGTTTGCACAATCAAGGGGCTCTTCGAAGATATTAAGCAAAACGAACTACTTAAGGCGTGGAAATGTATGTCTGAAAACATCTATTTTCCCAATGGAAAAGCCTGAAATGTAATTAGTTACATAATCATGGCAGAAAGGTAGACTTGATTGAAAACACATTGAGAGGACTTCGCATGTTCCTGTTTTTAACCAACCAAGCAGTTCTGGGTCCCGTAATGCAGTATTTAGTTTTCCAAAAATATTGACGATTCTGTCTGTCTTTTGCATTTGCAGTTGAATTTTTGAGTTACATGAAGGTCTGTTCGTTTATGTAAAACACATGAAAGAAAAAAAACAAGAAAAAAACATGTTGATCACCTGAAAATGAAAAATGAGAAACTCAATTTGGAATACAGTAACGCAGGAACTCAATCAACAACTGTCCAGGGACGCTAAGAATCCATTTGACCTCTGTGACCTCCTGGCTCCATATCTATCTAAATCAAAGAGAGCCCCTCCTCTGTTCTAATTGGACGACACAATGTCTGGGGTTTCTGAGATTGGGCAGAACTCATGGCAAATTACCTTCGACTTCCTGTTCAATTTTAGCAGGGCACTCGAGCCATCAAGGAAGTTGTTGGACTTTTAAAGTGTTTACTTAAGTTGGTCTCCTGTAACCATGACCCTGTTGCTATGAAGAATAATTTAGCCTCTCTTTTAGAAAAACCTCTTTGTCGTGCATTCTACTAAGAGTAATGTTTCGTACTGTATAGGCTGAATAATTTACCAGAACTGCCATTGATTTGAGAATTTCTAGGAGTCACATAATTTGAAAAGTTGATTCAAGCTTTATTGCTCAGTAATGTGTAATTAAAGGGCTAAACATTCGGACATGCAACAGGCTTGTAAACTTATGAAGTGTCTCAACTGTGTCTCCCTTTCTTTATGGAAACAAGCAAAAAAAAAAGACTTTGGTCAAATATCATGAAAAGTAACAGTTAACTTCCTGTGGTACAATGGTAGTAGGATTTTATATATATATTTTTTTGCCTCTTCAGCAAAACGTTACAAACACCAACTACCAATTTAATTCAGTAGATTTACGGCAAATATAAACTGATCAAAATTACGTATCATCCCCTAATTATTTTCTTTATTTTACTGATATTAATGAACATAAAATATTTAACAAAAGTTAACAAAAAACTACCTAAAATATAGTTAAAAATTTTCTAACAAAAATAGAATGAAATCCTTGGTTGTCTTGGACATTAGTAAGGCCAGTGTGTGTAGCATGGTTTGGGCTGTGGGAGTATAACTGCAGACCTCATGTCTTTCTGCTCCTGCCTGGAGAAACCAACATACGAGGGACCCATATTGGGAGTGACATCTGGCAGTTTGATAAAGTGGATTTGGTTTCTTGGGGGCAATTCCAAGCCTCTCTCTGGTTAGTATATGACTTACATGTGTACAGGGGGGTAAAGGAGCATACAACATGTGTATACACGTATGTATGGGAGGGTCTGTGTGTATGTGTGCATTGGTATGTGTAACTGAGAGTGTGTGCATATGTGTACAGTATGCCTGTGTGTGTGTGTGTTGTGGAAGGGGGAAGCGTTTACTGCAAATGAAAAGCAGCAGTCTCCCCTCTGTGTACATTAATACAAGTCTTTCATCACCCGCTTCCCTGAAGCATCGCCTCTCCGACCCTCTAATTCACTTTAAACACACACATTAGTCTCATCAATAAAAACTAATGGATCTTTATGAAACAGAGGTTTATTTCCAATTTATCTAACGGAGGCTCCATTCCCCCCAGACCATTCTGGAGTCCCTGACATTCCAATGGAATCCATCTTTCCACATTCACAACCATCGCCTCAAAGACTGTAGAAGAAACTGCATGCAAACTTGATGTTCCACTACGGCTGTTGTCTGTTCCATAACTAATGTTGCTCAAAAGGAAGTCATGGGGAGTCATGTTGCGCAGGTACCTGGTTCAAATCCCGGCTGTGTCAACGTTACATTATATCCTCGGGCAAGGCACTTCACCCTACTTTCCTCAGGGGGGAATGTCCCTGTACTTGCTGTAAGTCACTCTGGATAAGAGCGTCTGCTAAAATGACTAAATTTAAATGTAAATAAGAGTTGTAGAACTAATTTCCGCAAACAACAGCTGGATTAATGAACCAAACCAAATTCAGAAGTAAAACAGATTCTTTGACTCAATCAAGGCCTCGAACGTTTCCGTGACTCAGTAGACGAGAGTTCCGTACAGCATAATGTTCTCTGCTTGGGACGACTGATTTATGAACATGTTGTGGCTTCCATGGTTTGTTTTAGGATTTTGCCACATCAAAGTTAAGGTGGAGGTCAACATTCTAGGCCTACTGTGGTTATGAAAATATCTAGTGTGTTTTCCCACAGCCACCATGGTTCACAAGAACAAGCCGTATTCGAACTGTGCCACCATTACAGGACTAGTCCACCCACCACAAACGTACATTGATTAGTTTTTCATCCCCAGGCTGAAACTCAGTGAAAGGGATCGGCAAAATTGAGGCTGATCTGTCTGTAAGATCACAACTGCTGTTCCCATAATACGTTGACGATAACCGACTGTTTAAATTGTTTTTTTAATGATTGGAAGAATACCAAGCTCCTATAGGGTTACAAAAAGATGGACAGACTGTAAAGCTCTTTATTTTGAACACTAAATAATTGTAAATATGTTATTTATAATAAACCTCATGTAGTTTTAACATTCTGAATACTACTCTTGTCCTAAGGCTTAAAAAAGTTTTCTGTCTTTTATTCATCTCCAATGTATTTTCTGTAAAGAAACAAACTGTTATTCATCATAAACTTTGCGAACATTTTGGTTTTCTTTGTTTCACAATGCAGAAATACTACATTTAATAATTGGAGACTCATAATTTACATGAGGACTTCAGCAATGAGGAAACTACAGACATTGTAAATTGTTTCAAATCGAGCTTCTGTATCAGAAATCAGTGGCACACATACAATCAGAAATGAAAGTTGAAAGATGTCATTGTGTGTGTGTGTGTGTCTGTGGTTCTTATGGTGAGTAAATGATTGTATATACAGTAATTGCAGAGTCAAAAATGACCCTAAGACTATTGTTGTACCCTGGTTATGAACAGCGTTCATGTCCACCTACAATGCCAACCATTCCTATTTTCTAATGTTGGGGTCACTCCAGGAAAGATAAACAAAGATCAAGTCTATTTTAGGGGGTTTTGCCTCTGTTGTTAAACAGAGTGGAGGGTCATTAAGGCCTCAGGTATATACAAGCATACCAGTAAACTACCATTCAGTCCCACAGTAGACGTTTTTAGAGAGTGAATGTGACTTATTGTGAACAGATTGTTTGTATACTGTTGTGCATGTGGGATCCTGGAGTTTAGCCACCAGTTTACAAAAATCTATCTGAAGTCATGAAGGGTCATCAGAAATGTGAGTGCTTTTAATATCTCAGATGAATGATACGGGTAATTTAACTTCCTGTTTACAAGAAGCATCTGACCCGTCTAGTCAAATTCCTTCATTTGACCAATTAAGATCAGCATGCTTATAGATCGTTATCTGCCCAGTTTTTATTTTTTTACTTAGGAGAGATTATTGTTTTCCGAACAAAGATTCCTTTCTGTCAACGTGTACAGTGCTATGTTAGTGTGCTTATTTGAAGTGAAGTCTCTTACATTCCTGACCATTCATCAGATTATTTTCGATAACAATGCATTTTCTTTGGTAAAATGAGAGCCAGACAGACGATGACTGAACATAGTAAACTTCACATAGTACCATAAAAAAAAACCTGTCTTCTCGATTTGAAATAAGTCATTTTCTTCCTAGATTGTGTGTTTTGTATCTCTCAGTTCCTCCTATCAACTCTATTCTGCCATAACAATCCCCCTGTGATATGTTGGAATCTCAAGCAGGGCCTTACTTCACCCGTGGCATTTGAGAGGAATTACAGGGTTTAAGTTCTCTCAACTTGACCCTGGTCCTAATTACTTGTAGGATAAGTCTTTTGGCTCCTCGTGGAGTGTTGTCCTAACCTCCACATGTCTGCTGTGTGGTCAAACACAAGAGAAAGGAAAACAGGTTCTACAGGAACAGAGGCTTATCCTCCACTCCACGTTCTCACAAGTCTCCCACACTATCCCAGGGGCACACATGCTAACTCTGGGTCTTCCCTCCATCACAAATGAGTAGTATAATGATAACATATAGTCTATAGTCTATATCATGTTATACTTTATTAATTGTAAGAATGTCTCGATCATTTTCGGGGGGGTTTATTTGGAATAAGAGGTTGAAAATGTACAGTACAACATCAATTTAATGATAGTAATTTAATAGGTTACACTACGCTCAAGCTATACGTTATCATTCTCTTAATATAGTATAAAACAACAATTTAATCAAAATGTCTGGGTAACTTTGAGTAAAAGACAATATTGTTTTAATGAAGGTCAAATAACTATGAGTTCTAAACCCAACTCAAAATCAATATAATTACAGTTATGCAGTTTGTGACTGATCAGGCATCGTACCTGTACTTCTGATCAATGAATACTTCTGGAGATGTATTGTTCTTCCATCACCCCCCAAAATTATGACGCCTATAAAGAATTTTAGTCAAGCAATAATACACCAGGGACCTTACAAGTTAAGGGCAGTTCATGCCGTTATTCTCTAATAGCTTCCATATCAGTCACCCTTCACCCCTATTAAAGCCTGATTGGACAGAGGATTGACTTTGGATTACATGGTGGTTTGAATAATAATGTTAAACATATGAAGAGATCTGAGTCCAAACACAGCGATCAGTCCTTATACAAGTCCTTAATATAAGAATATATTTTATTCTTGCCTGTATTATACTATGGCTAACGATGCTGAATAGAGGCAGTTTTGTCAAATTATATGAAATGATGTGATTAACTGATTATCTTTTTATTAAATAACTAAACCTAATGCTTTTCTGTGGTTGATATGTGTGCAGTAAGTTCATGGTGAGATGATTCACGTTGCTTTTCATAAAAGACAATGGATTTATTTGTTTCATTTTTACAAAGTCTATTTTCATTGCTTAGTCATCTGGACTGAGCAGTTTCAACAACACAATGTCCCTTTTCAACTTACACACTTTATGCTACATCGTTTCATTTTTCTGCTTGCAAATGTTTGGATGGCAATTTGTAATCTGAACATTAATAAATGATGGTTCCACTTCTGTACCCAAGCACCTTGAGACTCCGATATCTTGCTTGTAGAAACATTATTTCATATTATGAAAGGAATCCACACTCAAGACTTCACAGGCCAAAGTAAAACAACCATATTCATGGTTTAGGCAGAACATTTATCTAGTCATTACCCACATGAAATAATAATTCTTGGCTGGGGAAGTGTGTCCCAAAACAAACCGAGGTAAACCAATCCCATTTTTATCTTTGCATCATATTACAACTCTGCTCGGGAGGTCTGATAGGGTTACAGTAGTTTAACATGACTTTGGCCCCCACACTAAGACTAGCAAACCCATCAGGAGAATGGCTGTTAATGTCGGCTGCAGTTCAGACACTGTACTATTCTCAAGCCATTGAAACACCAATGTAATGAAAGTAAGGGCTGATGACTATTTGTCGGCCACCACTTCTTCAGGATCCATGAAGTGAGATCAAGTTGCCTTGATTAAATAGTGGGATGGGGCATTTGTTAAGATGGAGCAACAATTTGGAGAAAATCGCATGAATATTCAGTATTTTTATAAGATCCTTCTGTAATTTGACACCCCAAGACAGTCCTTGATGTAATACAGTCCTACAGGGTTGCAAGTTCCAATTTGTTTTGTTTCAGTTGGTTGAGGCATTTAATATTAGGATTTGTGTAACATAAGAAGCGAACAAGACACACATTAGGAGAATGACTCTAAACACAGGACAATGACTCTCACTTTACAAGTAAATTAACCTACATTATCCTGGGCCACTGGGCTGTAGAATTCTGTGTCTAATGTCCTCTACTTTCTCAGCAGAAACGTACAGAACCTGAATGTTTTCTGTCATTAGCACGAACCCTGTTGGTAGTAGAGAACTGTAACTGGGGTGCAGATCAGTGGACCTGTATCACACAAAAACTTCCTCAAATCAATAGTCAGGACAGAAAATATGTTATGGTTCTATTCATTAAAGTTTGGAATAACACAGAAGTAACTTTTTAGGAGGACTATATCCAACTGTTCTTCATGTTTGAGGGCTATGATTCAGGCTACTTTGTGGGTGTCAGTTGGGTTATAATGTTTTTTATCGTCTCATCAATCCTCACTCACACACAGCACCATACACTTTAACCTCCTTATTTCATAACCACCCAATTAACTGTTACCTTCCCCCATTTACAAAGACATTCAGGACGTTTTCAAATCCACTACAAAGAGCACCTCAGCTTCAAATGACTGGAGATGACTGTGTCTTACCTGCTTATGCCTCATATGTGGGCGAATAAAGCTGTGGTTCTAACAAGTAACAACCAGCATACAAAGTATGCAACAACGAAAAAAGTACCTGTAAAACCGAAGTGTAAAATCCTGTTTTGAAAGTAATAAAGTGGGTGTTTTGATTGAAATGTATATGTTGGGATCAGTTCCTCCCACTGAAAAGCGATGATATGTACTGTCTGAGCACAGCCTATCTGGAAGTGCTGGGCTTGTTATAGTGTCTATGGTCTGCAGAGTGAGTAAAGACTACTCTCCCTATGGTTACACTTTGAGGCTGGTGCCAGACTGTCTCACCCTCGCAGGTTAGCCTGGGAACACAATCTTACTGCAGGGGTTTCACAGTCAAAACAGCTGGTGTTCACACAAACTCACACAGCCGCACACAGCTGTGCACTGCATACTGCAAATGAAATGTAGCGTTCCATTTTATGTGTAAATGTAGACTGTCATGTTTTTGGATGTATTTATACATTTCCATTCCTTGACAATTACCACTCTAAAACTATGTATTTAAGAGTTTTACTATGTCAATATCGGACAGAGTGAATAGAAAGTTATCTCGTAGATTATTGTTACAGTCATGGACAGAATTATGGGAACCGCATAAATTCTTCCAGAAAATGAAGTATTTCTCACAGAAAAGTATTGCAATCACACGTTTTGCTATACACATACTGGAACTATACAAAAATTTAAAAGGAAATTTGACCAAATTTCACACAAAACTCCCAAAATAGGCTAGACAAAATTGTTGGCACCCTTAAACTAATATTTGATTGCACAAAAAATGTTGAAATAAGTTGCTTCCAACAAGCTTCTTGCACCTCTCAACCAGAATTCTGGACCCCTCTTCCTTTGCAAACTGCTCCAGGTCTCTGATATTGCATGTTTTACATTTACATTACATTTAGTCATTTAGCAGATGCTTTTATCCAGAACGGAGTGAAGTGTCTTACCCAAAGTCACAACATCCTCATTTTTTTGGCACAGCCGGTAATCGAACTGGAAACTTTAAGATTACTAACCCAGTACTCTAACCGCTCAGCCACCTGACTCCCTATAGTAACTACTGTAGGTTTGTGTTTGTAATGCTACTATTAATAGTCAAGGCAGGAAGTGAGGTGGGGGGATGTTTACATGGTTACATGCTGCTGTTCATCTCCACTGGAGATACATGGACAGTAAAAGAATAACTTCAAGAGAAACAGATGGACTGAAATAATGAGCGCCCTCCTGTGTTCATTTCCATCTCTTGCTGCATCATTCAGCATCCAAACAAACTGGTCATTCTGTTCACTGGATTTGATTCCAGTAAAATGTCCATAATCTTATTTCGCACATGCACAGAATTAAACCTGTACATGTTTTTTTCTTATTTAAAGCTAAACACAAACTACACTAACTCCTGTAAGTTTTTGTAATAAATTTAAAAAAGAAAGATGACAGATGACAAAGTTTTCTTTAAAATCGTTTGGTGTAATACTGTACAATACACAGGTAATAGGAAATATATAATCACATTATAAAGCATGTAAACAGCTGGAAAATGCACTGTAGTAATGCACTGTATAACAGCTAGTTGTAGAGGTTATTAAACATACTTTGGTAGTGAGTCCCATAAAACCAATGACTTCCTTTTCTCTTTGACATTAAAACCATCAGAGTTTCCATTGAAGACTGTTACCATTTAGATTTAATTTGATCAACTTAATTTCTGAGCTGAGATAACGGTGAACATCAACTTTAAAACATGTAGCACGTACATTAAAAAAACATATGTTTGGTTTTCGTATGTTGTATTTTAGAAGCTTCCACATATTCAGAGGTAAAAAGATATATCAATCTGTTTTACTTTTCAACAAATTGTATCTGTACACAAAGAATTTACTGTATGTCAGGTGCATGAGTCCAAACATACAAATGTTTTTTTTTTCTATGAGGTTATTCTTAAAGTTAGGTTCTATGATGCAGTAAATACTATAAATTAGGTAGTTAGTGTAGTTAATTACAGGGCAATGGCCTAACCATTGTCATTGGGTACTTCATTCAGGTATTTTTCAGTCAAACTCCCTGAATTACCTGAAGAAACTTGGATTGGCAGCTGAAAACACAATGGAACTTTGGTGCTGTTGGGTGAGAAACCAACAATTATTGGGTTTGTGTTTGTTGCTATGGCTACAAAGGGAATGTAAATTATATAGCAATTTTAATTTTTTACTATTAAAAGGCTGAGAGCAAAATGAATGTCATTAAGACCATGGTTACCTCTGGATTTGGTAACAAGGCAATTTTACTGCCTTAGCAATTTATTATTAGGGGTGCACTTTTTGGAAGAAAATTCCACTGACTGAGTTAATATAGGAGTTGTTTATTATTTAAAATCAGTGTTATCAATCATGATGTGTTTTTGTCCAGAAATATTAAATTTTCCTGAAAGAAGTTAGTTACAGTGCATTTGATCATAGTATCATAGTCTGTGTCCAAGATGAAAAGTCACTTGTACTTTGAAGTACTGTTCATTTCATGAATTAGAATTGTGAAAATAACCTTTTATCTGCAAGGAAGACAAGACTGAAATATAACAATGACTTGATAAAACATTCTCTCCAAAAACTCCATCTTAGTTAAAATAACCAATGAATACATACTTGAAAAACAATATACGCAACCTTTAAAACTCTTAGATACACAGCACGTTTAAGGTTCAGCTCTTTAACATTTTAGGGTTTACAAATAGGCTACAATAAATCATACTTTCTAATGAGTAGGTTGTTTGTGTTAACTTTGCTCAGCAATGTTACCCCCTAAGTCTGCTGCCAACAACAGAGATGCATTGCTGCACGTTGTGATGCCATCAGGAAATCCACCGTCAAATTGAACAACTAATGACTCTGTTTACACATTTCCTTCATAAAAGTTTTCCTGTGCCTTGTACATGTAACAAGTATGTTATGTTAACAACAAATTATCCCTGCAGTTTTGGGAAATTGCTGATGATCACAGGTAAATATACATGTGAATGATGTGTGTGTCTGTATGAGATGGTGTGTGTTGTAAATTTGCACTTTATCTGAACTCATAGAGTGTACGGTTAAATTGAGGTGCATTTTAAGAAAAAAAAAGCAAGCCTGAAGAGAATTATAATGTCATATGAAACATTTGTGAAACATTTGTCTGTGATTCCATCCCATTGAAAACATCTCTGTGGTATTTATAAAGACTGCAGCGTACAATTTTACATTTTAGTCCCTGAAATCTGATTTCCCACTTTGAAGCTACAATTCTCGTTCATATTCCATTTCTTCCTCCGCAGCAACATGTGTCCCTTATTATACATATCACGTCATGCCAAGGGACAATCAGTTTGTTGAAACACATTTCAGGATGAGAAGAAAAAGAGAGGGGAAAAAAGCTCAAGAGAGGGAAAGAAAATCTGAAAATGGAGCGCTGTCAGAGGTATGTGACAAGGAGCATTATTGAAACAGTAAAGGATCCCTCTTCTTGCCAGTGGCGTTTGAAGGGTAACTGTTACAGAGGCTTGCCTGTAGCGCCTTCTCCTTGAAGTCAGCAACCCCCCCCCTGTGCTCGGAACTGGACTGAGCAGGTTTGTGAGTGACAGCTTCAATAAGTGTAATTACAGTGGGCTGCTGGGACTAGGTGTACTGTCTGGTGACCCCACCCTCTCTGGAGCCAGTGTGATGCTGTTCACTACGGTGTCAGGCCAAAGGTAGTCATCAACAACACTCTACCGACCATTAGAAATCAACACATGCACTGATAGGGTTGTGTGCTCCCACATACAGTAAAGTAATGTGCTTTACCGGCTTCTATTGGATCTAATGTCAAGTCTCTTTATCAATCAATCAATCATATAATATATATGTTCTTTTATATATAATAGATATGATCTATTATAAACAACCATGCACACACACACACACTCACACAAAGTTTATTTATTTATTATTTTTTTACATAAATGTATTTACGCAGACACACATTCATGATGTAAATGTAATACATTGAGAGGAACCATGTTTAGGGTCTCTCTTTTCCAACTGTGCTCATATATTGCAGCATGGGTGTTTTGGAATGCCAAAGGGCAGGACTCACATGATCAAAAAGGGCTGGGAATGTCTTATCCTTAATTTACATCTCTCTGTCTCTCTCTCTGTCTCTGACTCCCTCTCTCTCTCTCTCTCCCTCTCTCTCTCTCTCTGTCTCTCTCTCTGTCTCTGACTCCCTCTCTCTCTCTCTGTCTCTGACTCCCTCTCTCTCTCTCTCTCTCTGTCTCTGACTCCCTCTCTCTCTCTCTCTCTCTCTCTCTCTGTCTCTCTCTCTGTCTCTGACTCCCTCTCTCTCTCTCTCTGTCTCTCTCTCTCCCTCTCTCCATCTCTCTCTGTCTCTCTGTCTCTTTCACTCCCTCTCTCCCTCTCTCTCTCTCTCCCTCTCTCTCTCTCTCTGTCTCTCTATCTCCCTCTCTCTCTCTCTCTCTCTCTCTCTGTGTCTCTCTCTCTCTCTCTCTCTGTCTCTCTCTCTGTGTGAAAGACAGGGTTTTTAAGGCCTCATGACTATCTTGTGCTCTGTTATGAAACAACTCTGTCTTCCTCAATGAATCATATGCTCAAATCAGGTTGCATCTCTGCACAGATAACAGATCGTCTGTCAGATTTCATTGTACAAAAGACTTTAGAGAATCTTCTCCTCATATAATTCCCACTGCAGCTGTCTGTAGTCTTTAAAGTAAGAAATCGCAGCCTCTGTGTGCCTCATTATGCAGTTGCTTATAAGTCAAGCAAGTACAAGTAGACAACAAATTATTTTTGTCACAAAGTTTGTTTATGTATCTGATGGCTCTTGTTCAGCATGTTAACAAGAACAAGGAAGGTGGTTGTATGCTCATAGCATTCTCTTCCACTCACTGTACACCAGCCCCACATAATTATCTAATTCCTGATTAAATTCAGAAATATCACAAATGATCTATACTCTGTAAGTCTGTCAGTGTCTTGTGCCACTTTAGGTTTGATGGGGTAGTGATACCTTTAACTTGCTAAGATCAGAGGCAAACCAATCTGTTATGATCAAAACCAGCTAAAATCCCTTTGACGATTCAGTATAATTTTGGCATATTGTCATTTCTGTTTGTCACAATCCCAAGGAAATCATGTTGATTCATTATCATAATGTGCTTTTAAAATTTTATATTACCAATAATATTGGTTCTCTTTTATTTGGCAAGCATTGTGGCTTTTGTTAGTTTGTATAGTGTATATTGCTGTCGATAGTTGCTGAATCACATAGAAAGGAGAAGAAGGAAATCTACAAGATTTCAAAAATGTACGGCTTCAAGACAAGTTCATAGACAACTGTATTCCTAGAGGGAGTTCACTTGCTTTGAAAACTTGTAAATCAACAACCAACATACTTGAATGTCCTCTTCAAACAGAGTGAGTGGATGGGTGTCTCATTCCACAGTGGAGTCAGGGCTGTTTAGAAGCTCTGTCCTGTCTGCACAGGGCAGTTTAATATCAGCCTCAGGCTCCAGATCTGCCACATGCTGCTCCAGCCATTACTGGAATATCTTCCTTCCTCTTCGCTCCTGACTCCCATCCTCCTCCTAGTCTCCTCATGCTGTTCAGCGAACCCCTTTACTGTGTTTACCTTCCTAGTACCTTATCCCCTGTCAGTCTTTCTCCTTCTGCCTATCTCTCTCTCTCTCTCTCTCTCTCTCTCTATTTTTTGTCTCTCTCTCGTTCTTTGGTTAGTAATCTATTTTCACAACAAACAAACAAAAAATATTTCCCTCTTTCAAATGGGTGTTGCATAACCCATTGTATGATTCATGTTGAGGGTACCCAGTTCCTGTCCATATACATGTGGTATATATGTGTCCATATATATATATATACGCTGTTTGGCCATGTGTGCTCACAAGCTAGTTTGTGTGTGTACATTAAAGCTTTGAGGGGGATCAAATCCCGCGACGAGCCTTAAAACTTCAGTGAAGTTGTGCATCCTGATCCCAGTGTGACTGCTTGGAGGGGATAATCTGCAGCACTAAGAACACCGCTTCTTTTAGAGGTTCCACATGTGGCTGTGGTACCAGACAGATGGACGGCAGGGGAGGCACCTTATTTACGGCAACATTCCTGCAACGTTGTCACGCAGTTTTATTAGTGTTAGCCTAGCCTCAGGCCCTGTCATTAGAATGCACTCTGAGAGAAGCGTTCCCATGCTTGTCTGCCCATTAGCCCACAGATGGTTAACCACAAGTAACCACCAATAAGGTCATAGAAACATAATGTACTTAATCAATACGAGCACTGAACGCAATATCCAGTTGATTTTACTCTCTTAGTGTGGAGTTCTTTAGGTTTCTGTTCTTGTGTTATATTTAGAAGATTATGTTTGGGGGGCGCATCTTCTTGTGATTTCATTTTGTAGTTTATTGTTCATATAGCTTATTGTATAAATTTGGGATTTTTTGGGGAAAGTTGACAATATTAGAATTCATAAAGTTGAAGGATGGTTAAAAGGGTTAGGGTTAGGGTTAGGGTTGTGATGGGTTAGACAGACGGGGCAAATAAAAAAAAACAACAGACCGCGTTTCAATTGTGAGAAATGTCAACCTTGTCTTTAACCTAGAGACCTGACCTCACAAACGTGATTCATTTGAGCAATCATTCTAATAACAGTAAATCCACAGTAATTGAAGTCTTACAATTTGGATGAAAGAAAAGTGACTTTTATTACAAAAAACCTTCCAGGTGACTCAGGAGGTGGAAATGAAAAGCAGATCATATGACTGTTTCCATAGGAAAATTGGCCTTCATGTTTTGATCTGCTTTGGCTGCCTACTGAAATGATCTTTGATCAATTGTCATGACATGAATCGTTTTGTCAGCAAATTGTCACAACTAACTGTAAAATATTTTTACCATTTAGAAATGTAAACCTGTAGGAGTAGAAAATAGTACGCATTGATGATGTTTTATACTTTTTACTTCATCTTAATTAGGGCTTATTATTGATGATGTTTCTATGATGGTTTGTCCTCCAGTATTGATTGACTGAATGGTAGTGCTTGATTACTAATCTAGGGTTATTTCATATTATATAACATTTATACACTGTACAAACCAGTCATTTTATATGGTGAAATATACAGTACATTTGGCAAATTAATGACTACAGATACAGCAGTACGTGCTATGTGCTTAATGCTTAGGCCACATCAGGTGACTATTCAAGGAAGTATATTATGCTTGAAGAGACACTTATAAGACTAATAAGATTTTCTCAGACTGTGTTAAAACAAACACTGCCCCCCCCCCCCACCCCCCACCCCACCCCTTTCTTAATGATTCTAGAACTTCACATCACAATAGATGAAAGAGGACTGAAAATGAATTACTGTATCCTTTTGTGTTCAATACATTTCTGCCCCATAGAAATAGTGTCTATTGTGATGTCATATTGGTAGTCAAATTCCAGTGTACATTTGCATAATAATGTATGCCTTTGTATCAAAAAGAACATGAGGTCATTACAAGTTGTGGGAAAAAAAATCACTGTAAAGTCACTGTTGTGGTTGCTACAACACCTTAGGCTTTACAAGACCTTAACCTGAAAGAGAAGATAAAAAAGGGGTTCTGATTCGGCTTATAAATGTAATTTGGACCTACAAGGTGCCTAATATATACCATGTGATCCCACTTGGACGCTTTTAAGTGCTTGAAATTTACTGGACAATCAAACCAACAAATGTAAACTGTTGTTAGAACACCACTGCACTCAGGATTTGTTTGTTACAAAAAGCCCTTTGGAAAATAGTTTTTTTAATGAGTTCACTAACCAGCACTAAGCACTAAGCATTAAATTATATGTACATTTTTCCACATCAATCTCCAAATAGTTCCAGGATGTTATAATGTAATGTTGAAAATATTTTGGGGCTTTATGCAGCAATTAAATGTATAAATGAATATACCTGGTGTGGATATAAAGTGCCCTTCTTACATACTGAATATCTGAAGACGGATAGATGACACAGTATGTTTAGTCCTATGTTTCACATGAAACATGTCCTTGCAGACAGGGACTGCAGAGGGCCACAGACAGGGACTGCAGAGGGCCACAGACAGGGACTGCAGAGGGCCACAGACAGGGACTGCAGAGGGCCACAGACAGGGACTGCAGAGGGCCACAGACAGGGACTGCAGAGGGCCACAGACAGGGACTGCAGAGGGCCACAGACAGGGACTGCAGAGGGCCACAGACAGGGACTGCAGAGGGCCACAGACAGGGACTGCAGAGGGCCACAGACAGGGACTGCAGAGGGCCACAGACAGGGACCTCAGAGGGCCACAGACAGGGACTGCAGAGGGCCACAGACAGGGACTGCAGAGGGCCACAGACAGGGACTGCAGAGGGCCACAGACAGGGACTGCAGAGGGCCACAGACAGGGACCTCAGAGGGCCACAGACAGGGACTGCAGAGGGCCACAGACAGGGACTGCAGAGGGCCACAGACAGGGACTGCAGAGGGCCACAGACAGGGACCTCAGAGGGCCACAGACAGGGACTGCAGAGGGCCACAGACAGGGACTGCAGAGGGCCACAGACAGGGACTGCAGAGGGCCACAGACAGGGACTGCAGAGGGCCACAGACAGGGACTGCAGAGGGCCACAGACAGGGACTGCAGAGGGCCACAGACAGGGACTGCAGAGGGCCACAGACAGGGACTGCAGAGGGCCACAGACAGGGACTGCAGAGGGCCACAGACAGGGACTGCAGAGGGCCACAGACAGGGACTGCAGAGGGCCACAGACAGGGACCTCAGAGGGCCACAGACAGGGACTGCAGAGGGCCACAGACAGGGACTGCAGAGGGCCACAGACAGGGACCTCAGAGGGCCACAGACAGGGACCGCAGAGGGCCACAGACAGGGACTGCAGAGGGCCACAGACAGGGACTGCAGAGGGCCACAGACAGGGACTGCAGAGGGCCACAGACAGGGACCTCAGAGGGCCACAGACAGGGACTGCAGAGGGCCACAGACAGGGACCTCAGAGGGCCACAGACAGGGACTGCAGAGGGCCACAGACAGGGACCGCAGAGGGCCACAGACAGGGACTGCAGAGGGCCACAGACAGGGACTGCAGAGGGCCACAGACAGGGACTGCAGAGGGCCACAGACAGGGACCTCAGAGGGCCACAGACAGGGACTGCAGAGGGCCACAGACAGGGACTGCAGAGGGCCAGGAGATCAAATCCACATCAGTTGACATGGCTGTGAGAAAATGACAAAGAGTCAAAACAAAACCTGATCTCAGGGGTAATTACCAGTGTTTGCCTAATCTTTGGAACGTGCTGTCAAGAGCCAGGTCAATTACACTGTCTGACTTTTGATTTCAGGGAGGGCAGGGTTGGGGGGGTAGAATGGGGAGTGGGGATTATGACTCATTAGGACTTCACAGTTTTGTGTTTGGACACTTGGAGGAGTGTGTGTGTGAGGGGGGGGGGGCTGCTAACCTTAAAAAAGCTGCACCCCTTAACAATGTCACAGACACAAACACAGACATACAACTGAAGATAAATGGGGGAAATATAATTACGTGAGTGTGTGTGATATAGAACTGGAACCACACTTTGTTGAGTTGCAAATGGAATAATCTCTTTCAGCAATTCACAGGTAATGAATCATTATTTGTGTTCTATATTTACATAGGGAGACAGCATTTGTATGTGAGCCAACCTGTACAACAAAATATCCAGTTTGTACGAACATACTGGCAGGTTGAGCCACATTAGTTCTATTGTTTTCGAAACATGCTCATTACCTCAGATGTAATTAAAGTTATAAAAAAATCCCAACCACTAACAGGCTGTTTCAGGTTGTCATTAAGATGTGGTGACACCAGGGTTAGTCAAACCTGTTTCCACACCTGAGGTTGAAAAGATTCCTCTAAAGCCACGTGAATGACTTTATTGGGATGGTTAGTATTTGTAATTACCTACAAGTAATTATCCATAATTCCCATTATTACTGTTGGTCTTTTTGGTTACTCATATCACCTGGGGGTGTAGAGTTTGTTACTGGTTAGTTTTATGCTTGCTTTGAATGCATGGGCATAGTGCCAAGGTACGCTTCAAGGAAGAATGCGTTGTGTTAACTTTAGCTCTGTCATGTTTTTCTGTTTCTTCTCTTTTTCCTCTCAGTTGATGTTGACACACATGCAGATACACACACGACATATTATGACTAACCAGAGAGTTAGAAAAGGCTTCCTGCTGATAGGTCCAGTCAATCTGGATGTCCCTGCCCAGTGGGAGGTGGCCAACTAGGGGAGGGGGGGGGGGGGGGGGAGTGAGCATCAAAGAATCACTTAATAAGTTTGCCATGATAATACCACCGTTCCACCACATCAGGAATAAGCGTGGACAAAAAAATGTATTTTTCAATGATTCATTTTTCCTCTTGTAAACATCTAGAATGTTTAATGCCAATAGTTCTGAGTGTTCTAAGTTCTAATGTTTTTAAGTGAAGATGTTTTCTACTTTTGTTTGTGAAAACATTAAGCGACTAAAGAAGACAAAGTGAAGGCTTTCCAAACAAGCATACGCCACACACTGTTCTTCCTGCCTCTTTGAAATGGTCACAGTGGATGATTTGCATGCAATTATGTTGAACCTCCCGCCGTACTGCTCCGCTCTGCTCCGCTCTGCTCCGCTCTGCTCCATTCATCACTCATGTTTTAAGAAACATATACATCATTTCTCCCTTTAACAATGGGCTCCCTTTGCTATGCAGCTGTCTTCACTGGGCACTTTGTTGTTAACCCCTTTTCATTACTTTGGCAGCCAAACTACTGTAACAGCCATCCAGTTGACTTTACACAAACCACCATTCTGAAACCCGTAAAACAGTCAACTACAAGGGCCTCTGCTGCAAAGCTTCCATATGATGGTAGAAAGTTAAAAAAAAGAAAAGACGTTCCACTTGCCAAACTTTAGACTTCTTGTGTCAGGATTTTACTAGTAATTTACTAGCTTGTATTTGCTGTTATTTGCTCATTTTTATAATAAATTGTTTATGAGTGTCCTGATCTTGATTTGATAAACCCTCATGCAAACATACTGTATCTAAAGGGTTTATTACACTATTAAACACGTTCAAATTAGGATTGTGTTTACTTGGTTGACCACAAGCAGTACCATGACAAAACATGGTCCTCTCCTCTAACAAGCTCAAACCATCTAGAGACAAGCAAGTAAACATTGGCTTAGTCCTCATTCCCTTTGAGTGTGACTTATCCCTTTCTATTTCATAGCCACCCCATTGTGAGTCTCCCCCTCCTCCTATTCATTCATCCAAATGCAGACCCCCACCCCCCCCCACCCCCCCCCCCCCCCCCCCCTCATAACTTTGGGAGAAAGAGGTGAAGTCAAGCCTTCATATCCTCTCCATCACTATACTGGCGGCCTCCACGAAAAAACAGGGATGGGGTATGAGCACCGTAATGCTGTGTCTGTGCCTGCCGCTCACCCCTTCCTAATTGCCCTCAGAGAGGGCTGATAATGGGCTGACTTTGAAGTGAAAATGGCACCTAATGAGAGGGAGAGGGGTGGAATAAGGAGGGGGAGAAGAAGAAGAAGAAAAGAGAGTGTGTGTGTGTGTGTGTGTGGGGGGGGGGGGGGGGTTGGATCAGGTGTCACTGGACAGCTCATGAGAAGAAAAAAAGCATGGAAAGGAATAGAGGAGCGAAACCAGTTTTTGGGTGATGGGGGGGTGCCTTAGTCACTCCCTCTGTGCTTACAGGAGCACGGAGGAGACAGAGACCCGGCTCTGAGACACACTCCCTGCAGGGGGGCAGCTAAATCCCTCCCACCCCCTCACTCACCCCCACCCCTGTCTCCAGCAAGGCGCCTGTCTCCCCCCAATGGTAGTTAGAGGCACCTCTTCTGTCTGCCTCGCTTAACCCTCCCTCCCAATCTTATGTCCCGCCCTCTACATCTCTCTCTCTCTGTCTATCTGTCTCTCCCTCTCTCTCCCGCTCCCTCTCTCTCTCGCTCTGTCTCTCTCTCCCTCTCTCTCCCGCTCCCTCTCTCTCTCGCTCTGTCTCTCTCTCCCTATCTCTCCCGCTCCGTCTCTCTCTCTCTCTCTCTCCCTCTCTCTCTCTCTCTCTCTCTCTCTCTCCCACTCTCTCTCTCCCTCCCGCTCCCTCTCTCTCTCTCTCTCTCTCTGTCTGTCTCTCCCGCTCCCTCTCTCCGTCTCTCCCTCCCACTCTCCCTGCCTCTCTCTAACTGCGTCTTGAAAAGGGTGGCCCTCACCACTAGGAACCTGCAGTTCCCATGCTTTTGATGTGCCTGTGAGTCTTTACGCTGCCCTGCATACTTTCACATGGCTCTTTGGTGGCTCAAAGGCTGCTGATTTGCATACAAGCATTTTATCTTTTTGCTGGACATTCTTTTGACATGCTCTTTGATCTTTGAGTAGCTATGTTACTTTTCTTCAATGCTATAAAACACACACTGTGAGACTTTCATTGTTACGCTTTATATATATATATATATATATATATATATATTTTAAATTCAAAACATTTATTTGTATTCATTTTCACAACTTTCTTTAGGTACACACCTGTATTTCTTTTCTGCATGTTATTACACCTTTTCACCCTGTTTGTTGAAACTAAATTGAGCAGGTCGGATATAAAGTGACACAGCAATTGGCAATTGATTGAATGTCATCCAACAATACATATGATATAAAATATGGTAAAGATCAAGATCCATAACTCTTCTTCCTTTTCAGCACAGAACATTTTGCATTTTTCAAGAGCCTCTACCACAACCGATCCTCACTATTCCATAAAACACAGTCTGTTGAGATAATAATAGACTCACTTAGCTATGATCTGCCTTTAAAAGGAGGGGTGGGGGGGCCTGGGGGGGGGAACCTTTCATTCATGGAACAAACAAGTTGTGTTTTCTCATGGCCTGCAGTTTAAAAGGCTTTCTTTTACACAAAGACCAGAACCATCAGTGTTTTGTATGACAATGCTATTGAGCATCAGTTGGTATTTACTACCAGAGCTTTGCAGTGCATTAAGCTTGAGGCTGATTGTTGCTCTGTTTGCCTGTACTAATTGCCTGGAAAGCAATTAAGGGATGATACAATACAGGAGGACAACAGTGATGAGATAAGTGACCGTTTAAAGAGAGCAGAGAGGAGAAACTTTATAGTGACTTCACATAAATATGCAGGAATCTGTAGAATCTGGGGTTGAACTAGGTATCATGTTTGAAGAACTGAGGAAATTCCATGAAATAGGGAGACCTTTTATTATCTGTTATTGACACCTTAGGCAGTTTTATTTAACGCCTTCCTAATGATTTTTCAATGGCCTAAACATGAATGACATCACTCTTATCCAGAGTGACTTACAGCAAGTACAGGGACATTCCCCCCTGAGACAAGTAGGGAGAAGTGCCTTGTCAAAGGACACAACGTCATGTTGGCATGGCCCGGATTTGAACATGTATACATCCACCAGGTGAGGGGTGGGAAGGGTCATGTCATTTTTGGAGGGGCAGCGGGGGAATATGCTTATATACATATAATGCTTATAGAATCAACCCAGTTGTATACTTCAAATATGGTGACTTTACAATGGAAAAAGCATGGAAATTAGTCAGTCCAGTAAAAAAACATTTACCATGTTACCATATATGGTGTCATTCACATGTAGTAAATCTCAGTGAGTTAATCCCAGTGTCGATACACTGGGTCCCTAAAGATATCATCTTCTTAATCATACAGTTCAGTTTGGACCCGTTATGAATACATACCAAATGTTGCGTCATCTCTGGTGAACACTGACAATATCAGGGAGGAAACAGACATTGAAGCTTGGCAAAAACGAGAAGAAAGGGGATTTACTGTAGATGAGATTAGATAAACCTTTATTTGTCCTCCAGGGGTGGAAATTGCAGTTGTATCATCAACTGTATCATTACAGTAAAAAAATAAAGGGTATAACAAGATGCTGTGGAGTATTTGAGCATTAACACTTTGACAGTGCCTGTCAATAATTGTAATTCTTTTTTGGCAATGAATTCCAAAGCTTTAGTCAATTTCAATCATTCCCAAACTGAAGGACACTGTCACAAAAGAGCTGCTGTCTCTCTAAAACATGAAGGGAGGGGTAAAGCTACCAGGGAGACCTGGTTTCACCCAACCATGGCTTTCTACTCTACTTAGTAATCAAGACAAGCTGTGGAAAAGACCTGGCCAATACTTTTTTAAACCTCTCCAAACTGAAAGATGAGGAGGAATAGCACATAAAAAAAGTTCAAGAAATCAAATGAAGGACTGGTAGTTTTGGCCCTAGACAAGCTGAAAAGTAACAATTTCATATGTCATAATCATAGGTCTACTCTAGATAGAAAGTGTCCATCTATTAGTCTTTACCTGACGTGAGCTTTTTAGGGGAAAAGTCTCTCATGAGATTCTAGTTCAGAAATATCTCCAATTGACTTTGTAACATGCAATAAGAGAAGAGGGGGAGAAAGTGGGCACACAAAAAATCTGTGAAAGCCAAAAAAAGGTGGGGGGGGGGGGGGGTCCAAAATGGTCATGGTTGGAACCAATATTCACAGTGAATTTCCGGCCACAGTGCCATGTCTAAGTCCCCTGATTATTTTCTGGTTCAGGGGTTGCTTCATTTCAAAGTCTTCTCATGGCCCACATCTACACAGTCTTGTTAAGGGGCCTACATTTCAACATAAAAACAAGTAATAGTGCTACATAAAATAAGAAGTGACTGTAAATCACACAGGATCTGCGGTGTTTAGATTTGATATAGTACAAACCACTGTTTCACAATCTGAAGCCCCTATAACGCACTGGTATTTGGTGAGTGTGTTTTTATATTGATACTGTATGTTTAAATTGTACGATTTCTTGCCAATAGTAATTCAAAAGTTTATTTATTTCGAGACTAAAAAAAGAACATGGTCTTCAGAGAAGTTCATGTTTCTTGAGACTACAAAGAGGATATTAAAAAATGTCAAGTACTAGTGGAAAAAACACATTTAGCTCATGCTGCAATGTTTTCACAATATTCTGGGTCTCTATCACTTTAGAGATACATTTGAAAAGAAGATGGGTGCAGAAATAATTGTCCCTTTGAAGACGAGATATGATTATGACGTTTGCAGATAAATTACTATACGGAGGGGACAGGTATGTACCACATGTCAGAATTAAGTGTTCAATTAACTTTTAGCATTATATCTTGTCAGGACAGCTGGTGAGCACCAACTAACAATACAGTATCCTCAAGGTCTACTGATAATTATATGGACTATGACTGAGTACTTTGCTATTGAAAATGTCAAGTTGCTACTTTTCCAATGATTATCTGATGAAGGCTGTAATTTTGGAATACAAAAAAAGTAAAAAAAAAGCTTCAAACGTCATAATATGTTGGAATGTGAACAAGGAACTTGTAAAAGATCCTGAAATGTTCTGTTGGGCTTTAATCACAAAGAGGATCCCCTTTCATTGATGGTGCAAAGTTGTCCAGTTTTGTAGACATACCTCTTGTCAAGAATCCTTTATAACAACAAACCTTTTAAAAAGAAAATTGTAACAAGGATAGTAAGTGGCGGCTTGACCACAACATTTTCCATAATTCATTGTGTTGGACTTTGATAATTCATTTTCAATTACCATTATTAAATATTCTCAATTTAAGTAATTTGAGTTGATGTATTATTCAATAAATATAAACAGAAATTGGTGTGATAAAAAATATGTGTTTATGAATTAATTAGGGTACATATTAATTTACAGTCATGAAAACCATTGTAATTTAATTAATGCGTTTACATTTTTGGAAGCACCAATAAATACCATACAGTTAAAGGAGCAGTTTCTTCTATAATTATGTAATTTGTCTTCTTTTAAAGACCAAAAAATTAAGAAACCTAAACTGAGTGGATGCAGTCACCTTTTTGAAATGGCGATAACCATTTTAATTTTCAACTGATTATAGCAACAAACTCCAAATTGGGATTGCAAAATGTGTGTGCTGTGGTTACACTGTATCAAGCTAAGCATTATTTCCTTTCCCTGATAATTTTGCATGTTCATGAACAAGCATGCAAACACTATGATTTGTATGCCAAACTGGTTCCTAGCTGTTATCTCAGGAAAATAATTATATATTTTGAATTATATTCTCAGACATGGAAACAATGGCAATATGCAAGAGAATCTGTCACAACCAAAGCTTTTAAGACACGTGCATATAAATTAGTATTGGGAGTTTACAATCTACTTGTATGTGTGAATGTGTCAAAAATTTGTTTTTGTATTACTTTAATTAGTAATGAAAGGAATAAATAAATGTACCCATCAACAATATTGATACAAAATATGACAACCAATGATACATCCAATACCCCTCAAATGATTATTTTTGCAATCCCAAACTGACAGAAGAAGGATATAGCCTCTGGCTTGAGATAAGAGCCTTTGATACAACCAAAGTGACATCAAACAGTCACTGGATGAGTCCTCTGAAGATAAGGTGGTCAGAACTGTCAGGCCAGATAATTATCCAAACAAAGAGAAAGTGGAGATTAAGGGGTTCCTCTTTAGCAAGTTAAGTGGACAGCCCTGAGGGCATGCGACAACATGAGTCATCTGTCAGGGAGGCAGCAGATACCATCACATACGCATCCCCCCCCCCACCCTGCTCCCTTTCAAAAAGACTCTTACACTGTATTTCTACAAAGATCTATCTGAAGTACCCTACGTTTAGGTTCTAAGCTATTTTGACACCAATTTATGAATTTCACAAAAGCTTTGCCTGATTTATTACTCAACTACTTGTATCTTTTTCTATATTTTTGTGTGGAAACAATATTTCTGCATAATACAGTGTAAGTAATTCCCGGTATATTCATAGTTACACATTTGGTTTACAATAGCCAGTCTTGTCACAGTTATATGACAATAAACTCTATACATTAATGTTTTACAGGTAGTTTGCATAGAGGAAAACTGACATATAAACATTCAGAGAGCTGAGTCTGTACAAATGAGTACATCAGTCTGGATAGAATATCATATAAGCCTTACTTATCTTACCATTGAGCAGTTTAAGTGTTGTGCTTATTTATATATATTGGCGAATTAAAAATTAGAAGAGCAAATATTTGTGCATGTGTGCGCGTGCACACGTGATCATTCTGGCTCCTGAAGAGCCACGTTGAGCAGTGAATTTACTCTTTAAAATGGAACCAGTTAGCACTACAGTAAATACACATTTGTATTTCAATACATAATCAATGTATTACTTTAAAAATATATATTAATATTAGTTAAGATCATTGTATATTCCCTTAGTAGTCTGAGGTTTTAAGGTACAGCGCGCTTGCACGTGAGGTGTGTCGCACGAGCGTGACGTGACACTGTGATGACGTGTCTCTGTTGACAGTTGGAAACTTTGCTTACTAGCATAACCTCAATATTTAGACATGGCTGTTGATATAACTCTGCTTTTTAAAGCCAGTGTAAAAACGGTTAAAACACGGAACAAGGCCATTGGAGTTGGGATTGAATCTACGAAAGATGATATATTCAAGAGGAGCAAAACGAAGAATGGATTTTCTCCCAAAGCGAAGGAAGTGGTGAGTCTAGCTAGGCTAACTGTAGCTAAGCTAACTGTAGCTAAGCTAACTGTAGCTAGCTCTAACACCAGTCTGACTAGAATCACTAATTCCTGAGATTTCACCCTTAATAAACTACACCAAACACTATGGTACACCTGACCCACGTCAGTATCATTGTATTCTTTATTATACAATCTTTGTGGGTGTAATAATGGGCTCATATATTACAGCTAAGCTACTACTGTTAGCTCTACCTGGCTAACTTTGTTTCATTCTGTTTCTTTTCAAGTACCACAACAAATATGTCAACATTTAGTTCATAACAGAAGTCATTACATGACTACAGGCAAAATTCACTGATCTATATACTGAAAGCATATCCACTTTATATTATCTAGCCAGCCCTAAGTTGCATTAGTTCAGTTGCAATAGGCCATTTTTGACAACCGTTTGATGTCAATAAACATATACATTTATATAACAAAATGACCTAATCTATACTGAAAGTACATCCACTATTGTTGTTCTGTTAGCTAGCCAGCCGCTTTGAAAGCAGTTGAATATTGGTTATAAAAACGAATTTGCTTTTAAATAACTAAAACCGAATTTCACGATTTTACTTACCATGCTTAGTTTCATTTCACTACAAATGATTTAGTAGTTTAGTCGAGGTACTGCACTTAATTGGATTATAAAAAAGGACACCTGCAAAATATTAACTTAGCGGAGTGCCTCGATGTCGATATATTGAAAGGAAACTCGCTGTAGTAGACCAATCAGAGTGAAGCGGCTGTGATGAGAGGCTACAGTTGAGGCTGCAGGTGAGGCTTCAGTTGAGGCTGCAGTTGAGGCTCAGTTGAGGCTATGGCTCGATGTGGGAAACTAAACCCATTCTCATTTGTACACACACATATTCCTGGCATTATATGAGAGATCCTATGTTAAATGCTGACACGTGAATCATTCACTTTTATTAGGTGATTACAATATACTGCAATTTCCCCACTGCGGGACAAATAAAGGATTATTTTAACATTCTACTGCTAGTAGGCTTCATGTGATGTAATAAAAAACTAGCCTACACATATGATGGAATAATGCAGTAAATTCAACTACATCACTGGTATAATACATTTGCTTATTAGTCTGTACAGTGATCTTCAAACCACTGGATTCTAGAATAAGTAGTCAAAGCTTGAAGGCTGTGAAAGCTAAGCCTAGATTTACATTGAGGAACTAAGACTGATTTTTGTGCGTCCTTGTTAAGTCGATATTGGAAGTAGTGGTTTAATTAAACAGTGATGCTGATTCAAGGAGACGTAAACCTGTGGTAGCTCTCCTTAGCTCTTCTATCTCTCTGCCATCATTGGAATGAACTGGAAGTTTGGAACATTGTGGCTGTGTACAGTTATGTTGTGGCTTTCATACGACTGTTCAGCTCTCCATATTTTCCCCTGCGTAACGCACAACGTTGCATTTAATATTTTTACAAGAGCCCTGTCTTTACATGTTTGATTCCATAAACATGCTGCAATAACATTTTCTTTCGGCTCTCGACAATTTCTCTGGGAAAGCCGATCCTTCCCAAGAGCCAGTGATTAAAGGTGGAAGATCAAAACACTGAAAATATTAAATTAGGTCCCCAGTAACAATGTTGACGGCCTGCACATAATGTATAACAGATGTGGGCCCTTCAAGACATGCAAGGCTCTCCTGTTTCCCAAAGACGTTCCTCAAAAAGAGATAAAAAGAGAGAAAGTTGATGAATTCTGTCTTCATTCAAAACGTTTGAAACTTTTGACATATTTTGAAGGAAAGAAGTTAACTTGAAAAAGACCACAGGTTTGGTAGACATCATTAGTCCTCCTGTAGGGGTCAGTTTGGGTTGCAGTGATCTCATATTCACATCACATCAGCATCCGCTGCCACCTTAAATTTCAGGCGGTTGCTTCAAAATGTTTTATACCAAATCCATTTATTATTGCCTTAAAAACTCCTGACATCATGCTGGTTGCATTTGGATAGACAGTGGCTCAATAACAATGTCCACCCTCACAACCTTTGGGGTGTGTTCGGACTAAATCTGTGAGGGTTTAGGGACGTCCCACTGTCAAATCAAGTGCAGGAAGGCTCTCTTGCAGACATCTTGAACCCTATATGAAGCCTTTTCATAAGTCTTTCACACTTTGCTTAAGGGAATTGTCCACAAGTCAGCATTGTGACGTGAAACACAAAGGAAGTCCTGTAGTGATGGTAACATCCCAACAAACCTGCCTCAAAAGAAAGAACAGTAATGAAACAAGCATGTAAGGTGCAGCCAACCCTCATATAAACATGATTAGAAATATATTAACATTTAAGTTTACACATAAATTTCACTGATGGTTAATACAGCCAGAAATCCCAAATATGCTTGACTAATGACTTTTTTCCCCCAATGATGCAGTGTAGAACAGCCCTGTTCTTGTTCATAGCATTTTGATCTCTTACAGGCTCATTGCACTCAAACCTTTACCATGTGACTCTGTACTGTAATGATTATTTGAACTCACACTAATGCTCCCGAATATATTATGAGGTCGCAAAGACAATTTTGGGAGGATATCAAAATCATTGCATCATTTCCAGTTCTGTATTTTGACCCAAAAAAAAACATGTAAAAGCCTGATGAGGGGTATTATTGTTTATTAGTATTTATCATTATAAACACTCAATTGTTATTGCATATTGCAAATCACATGTTATTCTTCTTAGCTTTTTGTGGTACCTTCTTGTCAGTACATCTACGCTTACACTGGGAATTATATTTTTTATACTCTGGCTAGGGAGTTATGTTTGTCCAAATATGTTCAGTATATCAAATCAAAATGTATTAGTATCACCCTTTTTATAAGCAGTGTCACAGAGGGCTTCACATACACCCAGAACTGCCTCTTCAACCAGCATAAACCCTAAAGTTACATTAACGCAAGTCTTCATGAGGTTCCAAGCAGAGGAGCGGACATGAACTTTAATTCACTATTTCCACAAAGTGCTTAGTGTGGTCCCAAGTCTGGGACTCTTGTTGTGACTGACCAAAGCTCCCAACTCTAGAAAACAAAACTGTGTGATTGAGATGTAAACAACATAATAACGTCAACATGTAGCAAAGGCTTTCTTAAGTTAAACATATTTTCTAAATAGACAGACAATGGTCAGAGCTGAAGAACCCAAACAGCTGCCGGCTAGTCATTATCAACTTTCTAGCTAAAGAAAGATCTATCCTAACCCCCTAAAATCTCCTGGCTACGCCCTTATTTATTTTCCACCTCATAATAATTCCCACTGATGGTTTGTTTGTGCTCAGTGTAGGCTGCAGGGTAGGGAGAAAGTTTGGAACTAAAGTGGGGGTCCTTGATTATGATGATGAGATTAGATGCAGCCCGGCAGACTGTCTCCTCCTGCCTCACTAGAATCTTTCACAAGCACACACACCCACACACACACACACACACCCACACACACACACCCACACACACCCCCACACACACATGCACACACGCAGACACACACCCACACACACATGCACACACGCAGACACACGCACGTATACACCTTCAATCAAGCACCATATACACACTGCCATTCTTCCAGCCGGCAGCAAGCACAGGGCCACCCCCTCTCCTTATTGTTTGGGTATTACTCGCTCTTTAGAGTCTTAGGTTACAAGAGCAATTGATCCCCATGACCCACTGCAAACCCTTGAGGTTGCAGTGGGAATTTGAGCCCCTGTGTATACACAGGAGATGACTCAAGCCCCCACAGCAGTGCTCTTTACGTTTCTTCTTTCCTTTACACCTTTTTTTTTTAGCTGGTGGGCCCCAATAATGGGAAGCTACTGCCACCTGCTGGTGGTAGAGATATGTTGCTAAGAGAGGGTCTCATTGCAATGAGCTTTGGAACGTACCCAATAATGATTACAATTGTTTTATATATATATTGAACTTGTATACAGTACATGCAAATTATCATGTGTCATGATGATAGTGTAAATGTTTTTGGCAACATTGTTTGGCACGTTGTGAGGCAATTGTGTGTCATTGTAATAAAATAATCCTATGGCCTTTTCAGTCAGTTTTGCAGTATACTAAAGGGTAGATTATGTGAACTGCATTTAGGTTACTTGAGATGAAGTTAGTCTGGAGCCCCAAAGCGATGTTGCTCCGTCAATACGATCTTCCTCATACATTTCAACCATGGGATAAGCTCTCAAACCTTCAGGAGCTCAAGTGCTAAGAACAATCATTAACATTTTGACCTCTAATGATTGTATTATTACAGAAGTTCCCCTCAGGGCAAAGAGCCACCTCACTCAACCTTTCACTGGCATTAGATAGCATCTCTGCACCTCTGTATGTTTTCAAAGAGAGGACATACACTTCACGTTCGTTCCAGCATTCCTTTTATTTCAAATATATAAATGAAATTAAATGTTGTTTGTATAGCCCTTTTTAGGGCTTCACATCCATAGAACTGCCCCCCCCCCCAACCAACCTAAACCCTGAAGGAAGTCAAGGAAAAACTACCAGAAAAAAATGAATTGGAGGGGGAAAGAAATTGTAAGAAACTTTGGTAGGGGCTGTTCTGATTCAGATGACTTTATTAATCCCAGAGGGGAAAGTCTTTAGTAACAACGGCACACAGTTCAGCGATGGATCCCCTCCTCCAGAGATAATGAGTGAAAGAGAGCTCTGGATAAGAGCGTCTGCTAAATGACTCAATGTAATGTAAACATGAACACTAAACTCCGGTCAGAGTTGGTGAATTTCAGTGAAAGCAGTGGTAGCCTCAGTGCTGGAGGTGTGTCATCAGCACAGCATCACAGGGCAGCTGGTAGACAGACAGGCAGACAGACAGACAGGGAGGGACCTGGAACTCCTTGTTGTCTGTCAAAGGGAACCGATATCCTCTGTCAGTTAGGTCCAACACTGCTAGACAGGCAACCAGGCAGATGGTGACAGCTCAATGTTGACAGCTTATTTATCTTCATGTCTACTCGAGTACAAAAAAACATAAAAGAATAACCTTTTCACCTTTGTCTCATTCTCATATTAGACTGAGAACCATGCTTGGCTCTTTTCATGCCAGTATATTTAGACATGCTGTCTGAAGCATGAGACTAAGTCGTCGTACGTCAATTTGGCAATTATGTTCATTGGTAGCAAAACAAAACAGCCCAGGTTAGAGACAGAGGCTGGTTATGTGACCAAACTGTGAGGTGCTATGAGCCACAAGCACCCTCCTTGTGTCATTGTTTCTGTCTACATTTACATTCATTCACATGTTTCTATGTTTGCACCTTTCTGCCATTGTGAATTCTGGGTTTGTACATCTTGCATAGCGATTAAAATAGATTCTGATTCTGATTGAGTTCAGATTAAATCTGTGAGGGTTTAGGGCTGTTCCATAGTCAAGGAAGGCTCTCTTGCAGACATCTTGAACCCTATATGAAGCCTTTTCATAAATCAGAATCAGAATGGGATTTATTCACTATGCAAGATTAACAAAGATAGAATTCACTGTGGCAGAAATGAGCAAACATGGAACATATATGTGGCATACTAATAAAAAATGAATACAATGTAAAATACACTACAGATATGATACAAATAACAAATAATACAAATGATACAAATAACATGGAAGTACAAATAACATGGGTACAAAGTGGAATGGGTATATATAGTACGGGGGGGGGGGGGGGGGGTGTATATACACAGTAGTCCACAACTCACAGTATTGTGAGGTGAAACAGTAGGAAGTCCTTAAGTGATGGTAACATTCCAACAAACCTGCCTTACACCAGCCTCTGGACAGGGAAGCCATTTTCTTCTTATTCAATCAAATTACAGGAGCAAATATTGGACGGAATGAAGCTTCCTGTTGGGTTACTTAAGCACACATATTCTTGGGCCATTTTACCTGTGGTAAATAGTCGACCAGTTATGAATTTCAGATTTATTTAAGATTCCTCAGTCGGCGACCTATATAGAGAACATTTAATTCAGAGGAGGTATTTGACAAGGAAATTGCCGGTTTTGATGTAGTTATGTCCTGTAGTTAAATTAACTCAAAAAGCAAACATTCTAAATTCATGCAGATAGGAATGCATGTATTTAGAATGACGTGTCATGCTCAATAAATACAAATTCATACATTCATAGTGGCCTTTTGAAAGACATTAGAGAAAAATGCCAGAGACTTGATGTAGCTTTCTTAAACTGTTAAGTCTTGTTCCGAGACTAACCAACTCCCATCAGAAACTGCAGAGAGACACTGGAAAGCACATTGATGAACCAGACATGGGGAATGTAACTCATATCTTCCCCTTGATTTTGGCAGATCTCAAACATTACCAAGCTGAAAGACTTTCTTCTGCAGCACAGGAAAGACTATATGAATGCCGGAAGGTGAGTTACAAATCTTACAACTGGTGCCAAGTTAATAAGTGTGTTAGGGAGTCTTTGACTGAGTTAACCGTGTGTGTGTGTGTGTGTGTGTGTGTGTGTGTGTGTGTGTGTGTGTGTGTGTGTGTGTGTGTGTGTGTGTGAGTGCGTGCGTGCGTGCGCGTGCGTGTTCGTTCACAGTCTTATCTCATCAGACTTGACGCGTATGACGGACAATGAGCGTGACCAGATAGACCAGGACGCCCAGATCTTCATGAGGACCTGCTCAGAAGCCATCAAGCAGCTTCGTACTGAAGGTGTGAACCAGAGAGCCCTTCATCCAATCACAGCACACTGTCCTGTGTCTACACCACGTCCATCACACTACTGTGTACATACGTTCTGTAGTATATATCCACACACATATTTGTTTTATTTATATATTCCTATTCTATCAATCGTATAGTTATTCTCTGACAGTTTATTCAACCCCCCAAAAAAATATGTTTGTTTAATGTACTTGCTTGCTTTTTATTTTACATTTTTACTTGTAAAAAATGTATATAAATAGATTCAATCCATGTTTTCTTCCTACTCCAGCTGATAAGCAGGTATTGTCAGCCCAGATCAAGGAGCACAGAAGGGGGGTTTTAGATCTCATCGAGATGTATTTAAAAGGTGAGTTTACCCTTAAACCATTTACATTTAGTCATTTAGCAGACGCTCTTATTCAGAGCGACTTACAGCAAGTACAGGGACATTCCCCCCTGTGGCAAGTAGGGTGAAGTGCCTTGCCTAAGAACACACACATCATGTTGGCGCTGCCGGGATTTGAACCGTGTACCTTCTGATTACTAGACTGACACCCATGTTGATTGTTATTGTTTTTAGAAGTGTGTAAGCTGTACTCTGAGCAGAGGGCCATAAGGGTGAAGAGGGTTGTGGACAGGAAGAGACTGTAAGTGCCTCTGGAACTCTTATTACTACATTCCTGTAAATGAATCATTGTTATTCTTTCACACATGTGTATGTATATAAAATGTCTATAGCAGAGTAGGGAAGGAAACTGCTGTTGGATTTTTATTAAGGGGGCGGTGGTTAAGTTAACAAAAAGCGCCTCCCAAGGACACAACGTTATGTTGGCTCGACCAGGATTCGAACCAGGGACCTTCTGATTACTAGCCCGACTCCCTCACCGCTCACCACCTATCATACCCCCCCCCCCCCCCCCCCCCCCCCAGGTCCAGACTGGAGCCGGAGACCCACAGCAAGTCAGGGAAAGGTGTTCAGCAGCAGGTGGAGGAGAACGCAGAGGAGAAGACAGCCAAGGAGGAGAACACAGGTGAGAGAAGAGAGGGGGGTTAGGAGGGACGAGGTCAGGGGGAGGGATGAGATCAGGGGGAGGGTTAAGGTTAGGGGGAGGGACGAGGTTAGGGGGAGGGACGAGGTCAGGGGGAGGGGGCTTCATGGAGCCACCCTCTGCCTGGTACTGGCTACTGTCTTTAGTCAGTTGATATTTACCGGAGCATCTGTCTGGGTAGAAAGTTAAGGTACATCAGCCATGACAAGAGCGCGACTTCTGTTCTTTCTCTTCCCCCCCGTAGAGAGAAGTGTGACTGAGGTACCAGAGAGCAGCGTCAACCCATGGGAGGAGGGCAGAGTGGAGGATGAACTCTCACCTGAGGAGATCCAAATGGTACACATGTACTGATAGAGATCAATACATTTGATTGAAAACCTTTTTATTGAGTATATTAAGTTCAAACTGTACTGTAGTTTACTGAATGTGTTTCTTTACCTCCTTCACTTTTCCATCTGACTCTGTCTGTCTCTGTCTAGTTTGAACATGAGAACCAGAGGCTGGTGAGTGAGATGAGCAGCCTGGTGGATGAAGTGAGGTTAGTTTTGTACCTTAAAAGTTATTTTCTTCTTAAGAGTCGTCTTTTTTACGACTGTAAAGCCTAATGTGACATGGTTTTTTGTTTAAAATATCCATCTTGGTATACTTTTATGGAAATCTATCTGAAATAGATATAAGCCTCCATTGACGTCCACTGTGATAAATATGTTATGATTCTATCCTTCAGGCAAATAGAGGGTAAAGTCGTTGAAATATCACGTCTGCAGGAGATATTTGCGGAGAAAGTGCTTCAACAAGTAAGTTGTACCGTTTGATTCTCCTCTCAAAGCCATTTCAGATGTAATTTAAAGGAAATTCGCTTCATCTACCTTCTTTTTTGACAGGAAACTGAAATAGATAGTATCCATCAGCTAGTGGTTGGTGCCACAGAGAATGTCAAAGAAGGAAACGAAGATATTAGAGAGGTAATTGAACACCTTTTTTTATGAAAAGCCGTGTCCTAGTTCTGTTAAAAGTAATGTTGGAAACATGTTCATGTTTGCTAGCTCTGGTTTGAAGTCGTTTTTGCACACATGCAACACAACATCCGTGAGTTAACATGAAACGTAGTATTAGAAGTGCAGAATGGTCGTTTGTTATTGTTCTAAAACATCTTTTAATCCCAGGCATCATTGTGAACCTAACCATTGTAAAACGCTGTATTGAAGACTGGCTTGTTATTGTCTTCTACTGAGCCCAATGCCTTTATGTATGTAACGTAATCTCATGTTTGAATTCCATGTTTAGGCCATCCAGAACAACGCCGGCTTTCGTGTTTGGATCCTCTTCTTCCTTGTGATGTGTTCGTTCTCTTTGCTCTTTCTGGACTGGTATGACAGTTAACCCATATCCTGCAGACAGAGCTCCCAGCAGGAAGTACATCATCACGAGCCAATGCTGATACAATTGGACATAATTGTAGGTTTAAGAGGCCACAGTACTGACACAGCTTGTGGCTAACAATTTCCGTATGACTGGAACTCAACGCCAGGACATTTCTTTAAATACACTCAACAACAAACTCACAAACTCTCCCACTAGAGGGCAACGTGGAAGCACTTCCTGTAGAGGAAAGAGTGGTGTTGTTGCACTGTGCGTATGTCCAGTCTGTAATCAAGACCACTAACATGCTTTAACCAGTTCCAACAGCTACTGTCTTGCTGCCAACACAATCCTAGTGTGTGGTCTTAAATGACACGGAATTACACGGAAGTGGTTAAATCTGGGTTACCGTTTGAGATCTGTTCAATCACTTTATTTGTAAAGTGGCCTTAAATGCACTTGAGTGTACTGTGTAGACTTTTGCTGTTTTGGAAATAATTGTCAAACAAATCTAACCGTGCATTGGAGATGTCATGTATATTTATTTAAGTAATGTAAACTTGTTTTGCTGCCACGGGCCACGGGCTGATTCAAAATACTCTACAGAGTAACATTAGCTTTCATTCTGTGATTTAAAAGGGATTGTCAGTTTTCCACTGCATGGGTTCTCTTTTATAGGATGTGATCCACTAAACCAATAAAACAAAATACAGTTCATCAAGGACATTTTCCACTTTACTTTTTATTACATACCTCATATCACAGCATGAGATCCACACATTCACTGATAGATAATACACACTGAGATTTTCTCCTTATTTGCTGTCAAATTGCTGTCAATAGGGAGTCAGGTGGCTGAGTGGTCAGGGAGTCAGACTAGTAATCAGAAGGTTGCTGGTTCGATTCCCGGCTGTGCCAGATGATGTTGTGTCCTTGGGCAAGGCACTTCACCCTACTTGACTCAGTGAGAATGTCCCTGTACTTAATGCAAGTCACTCTGGATAAGAGCGTCTGATAAGTGACTAAATGTAAATCAAAAGTATGTAAAATTGTGGGATCTGACAGCGTCTATGTTCGAGCAACATGCTTAGATTTAGAGGGTCGTTGTCTGAAGATTTATGATCCATGAAGTCATGTTTCTGACAATCTGTTTATTTGTATTAAATGAAATCCCAGTGAAAGCTCTTCCAAATATTACTTTGTCTAACACGCGAGCAAAACACAGGTGTTTAAAAAAATGTTCATCTCTAGACTGAAATTAAAGCATTACTGACACCATGGCTCAGGAGAGTTAAATTCACATTTTCTTGTTGGAATATAATTGTACATTCAGGATTTAAAAATCTGAAGAGGAAATGAAAGGTGGACATTTCAATGTTTTCCTTCTTTCTAACAGTCCTTAACATTTTAATATTGAACAAAATAACACATTCTGCACCAACAGAAGGTGCTACTTAAAAAAACAGTGAGACATATAAAAGCAATAGAGCATGAAACTGCAGTACTTCACTCAGCAATAAACTGCAGAATTTCACCTCAGCAACATGACAAAACTTCTACTACTATGTGCTTTACTGGTATTTAATCCACAACCTGACAGCTTGTGGAAATCATTCAAAAGCACTGCGCATTTCTTTTCGATAGCATAGACATATACATTAGCATTATGCTGTGAAATAGTGAATGTGAAGGTCTAGTTTCTGCAGCCAATTTCAGAGCAGTTTACCGACACAGAATGATCCATGAATTGAGGTTTTATTAGTGCTATTGACTAGTCCTAACTCTTACACAGAAAATCAAGCCTTTACATGGAATTAATTTAGTGTGTCGGAACAATAAAAGGACAACTGGCTGTTGTTTTTGTTGATAAAAACTACTTTTTCTAAATGGAAATAGTATTTGACTAATTTTACTGCCAAATACCGAATATGACATTAAAAGGTTACCCATGATATAATGTGACTATAATCTTAAATATCACTTAGTATACTCAGTATATACTTAGGATGTCATTTTTAAGCACTATCTACAAAATGTATGAGATTAATTTAAGGACAAATTCCCAGATATCAAAGGTAAAATCAGACATGCTCAGACTTTTGATTTGGAGTATTTGGTATTAAGGTATTAAAGACTGTTAAAGATGTTTTGTGTGGAATGCAGTAGCTTAAATTCATGCGTGAATGTGTATAGGCTGACACAATGTTTGACAGTAATTTCACAATGTGAGAGTTGCTCTCAGTTAGGTGTGTGTGTGTGTGTGTGTACAAAGCTGTGTCTGTGATCCTGTCCATGTCACTATGTGTGTGTACCAGTGGCAAGCTGTTTCTCTGTGCAAATGTCTGGCACTTTTAAAAAGAATAACAAATAACCACAAATGCTACAGCAATCAAACAAAGCAGAAATCCACCCAAGTGATGTCCCTGCACTGCCTGAAACAGCCACATTCAATATGACTACACTTCCCACTTGAAATAATTCTGTAGTTCTCAAACACAACACAGTAAATGTTTTTTAGTTTTTCTTTTTTTTTTACGATTAAAACAGTGCCACAGGTAAAGGATCTGTCATCAAACCCTCTCAAATAAGATCCACGGTGACCAGATTTGGGGTTTTGCTTAAATTGCACCACGTTATCTTTTAGATGGTCTAGTAGAGGGAACCCTGATCCTGCACCCCCGCCCCTCCTCTAGGCCAGATTCTGGGTGCTCTCTGTCTCCTGCTGTGTGAACTTCTCCTCAGACATGACGGTCATCCAGGGAGACACAGACCTGGTGATGGTCTGCTTGGCCATGTTGTAGTGGTTGATGATGGTAAAGAGACGGCCACGCCCACTCGGGCCCTGGGGGGGGTAGTAGCCATACAGCCCTGCTGGCATGCACCGACCCTGCTGCTGTGGGGTAGGAGGGGGGGGGGGGGGGGGGGGGGGGGGGGGGGCAGGGGCAGAAAGAACAGGAGAATGGGGGAAATACTTTAGAGTGATGACATTTTAGCAGACACTCTTATTCGGAGAGACTTCAAGCAAGTACAATGACAGGGTAGAATTAGTGAAAAGGCTATTCAGTTACAGGAGATACTTACTGTGTACACAAAGCCCTCAGGGCAAGGCTGCTCATACTGGTAGACTTTGTAGACCACCAGAAACACCACGCACACCAGGAAGGCCAGAGCACAAATCACCAACAGTGTGACCTGAGAACACAAAGATGTCATTACTGAAGAAATGTTCTGTTAAATCAACCAACTAGTTTATGTTGAAATCAAACCATTGAGGATTATTAGCATTCTGAATGCATGAACATGTCCTGTATGATCCATACATTTATTAATCTGTCTAGTCTTGTCATCCCATCCATCCCATCCATCCCACCAATCCCACCCACCCCATCCATCCCATCCATCCCACCCATCTCATCCATCCAACCCACCCCATCCCATCCATCCCATCCATCCCACCCATCCCATCCATCCCATCCATCCCACCCACCCCATCCATCCCATCCATCCCATCCATCCCACCTATCCCATCCATCCCATCCATCCCATCCATCCCACCCATCCCATCCATCCCATCCATCCCACCCATCCCATCCATCCCATCCATCCCATCCATCCCATCCATCCCATCCATCCCACCCATCCCCCTCTAGCGAGCCTTTCGATGCAATCACACCTCTTACTGACAGAACCGCTTACACCATGAACATGTTTCAAAAATAAAAACACCTCCTCTGTGATGTATGAGCATCATATCTGCCTCTCAGGGGGCCTTACAGGAAGTGATGAAGTGGCGAGCATTGAGAGGGCATCGCCATGGCAGCAGCAGCTGAATTAATGAAGGGTTGGGGCGGAGTTAAACGAATCACGTATCGTGTATTTCTTCTACCAGGACAGCACCACTAACAGGGGATGGGGGGTGGGGGTGGGGGGGGTGTAAGGCAGAAACACTCCTGGATACAGATAGAAAGATTCACTCATGACGATACAGCTTCAAAATTGCTTTAAGTTGTATTAGCCAAGCTTTAAAATTGTAGATGGCTTTTCCAGTGTGAGACAATCCTGATAATGTGCTCAGTCTGAACAAGTGCCAGCTGGAATTTGTATTTATGTGCCCATTATTTAAGAGATAATGTAGTGATTTAAAATCACTACATCATCTCAGGGAGTTACAGGGAGTCACATGGCGCAGTTGGGTTATGGAGTCAGGCTAGATTTTAGAAGGTATCTGGTTCGAACCCTGGCTGTCAACATTACATCGTGTCCTTGAGCAAGGCACTTCACCCTACTTGCCTCGGGGGGGAATGTCCCTGTACTTGATGCAAGTCGCTCTGGATAAGAGCGCCTGGTAAAATTACTAAATGTAAAATGATCATACAAGTACAGCTAACAGAACAATGGTCAGATAAATAAACACTCCTATGTCACTTTACTGTGTTCAGTGTGATTTTGATGGAGGTTTTACTACATAATAATGAGCTCCATGTATTCCTTACCTTAAGTCGTTCGGAGACACCTTCAATGATGCTTATTGAGAACTCGGCTATTTTCGGAGGGCGCAGCTTGCTTTTGGTGTGTTTTCCATCATAATCTGTTTTGGTCTTTACCACCACCTGTAGGGAACATATCACAGGTGTTACAGGAGATGTCATTGCATAGGTGTTTGTTTTTACAGTGTATACAGTTTGGCCTTTTATAGCTTTGGACTATAAAGTACCCTAGGTTTTTATGATGTTTCTAAAGTGTCACCTATACATTGAATTCAAAATTCAAGTTCCACCAAACGTTAATTTGCACAAAATAGCACAACATACTGTTCTAATGCTACAAGCACCGAGAAACCAGGATTTAAGCATTTGTCAGCAGTATTAGGAGATAATACAATGTGGCTCAAATACATGAGGGCACAGACATCAGCTAAATGTATGTATAATGTTTACACACTAATTTCCCTGATGACACATTGATTGAGTTGGTGCACATTATTGGCACCATGGAAAATAATTGTATTATTCTTTCTGTTTCTTTTGGGTCTTTCAGTCTTACTGTTCTTACCTATTCATTTAAAAAGAACAGACATAAAGGATAATTTCCTTCCTTTACCATTGCAATGTGCATTGTCTTCTTATGGTTGTAATTGAATGATTCTTACCTTTTCTGGTGGAGGGAACTGCAGCTGACTCGCATCCAGCGGTGTTATGAGAGGAATGGTGTCGAATCCATCTTCACACTCGACCTTTGAGTTATTCTTCTCACTAAAATTATTTCCCAGTTTCACCATTTTCTCAGAAGATTACAGCGCCTGTTTAGGAAATATCCGCAAAATAACATTATCTGACGACCTGTCGTCTAAATGAGTCATGACTGCTTCCATATTTACATTTTGGTGCAATTCTTCTGAGTACATTATAAAAAAACAATAAATCACGTCTGATTATCTCTGAAAATATATATGAAAACAGTTCATTTAAGAAAATAATAATATGCTGCCACACGATATCCACAAAGCACAATGATTTCCACGCAGAAGAAAAACATATTTTAAATTGAAGACAGCTGCAAAAAAAAAAATACGAAAACATAGGTAGTCTAGCTCTTACCTTTTCACGTTATTTGGTTATTTGGAGTGGATTTCTGAGACAGTAGTGGAGGACAGGATGGATCAGTCAGTGGAGGTGTGACGCAGTTATGAGGTGGATCCACAATATGGCCAATATCTGCAACACTGCCACAGCAGCAGCAGCAGCACATCCATACTAACCATGATGAGGATGCATGATCCAGGTCTGAACAATCATAACCCAACAACTCTGATTTGACTTTTTTATATATATACATAACAATCAATACAGTTCATAATGTCAGGAAGAAAAAAAATGTATTGGAAGATTGAAGATAAGCTGATACCTTTGAGAAGGCCACAGCAATTAAGTTGACTCAGAGTTGTGCATTATAAAACAGCTTTTTTTGCAGAACATATTTAGGCTGCGCTTTAGGGGTGATTAGAGAGCAGCCTCTTCCTCAGCTGGGCTGTGAACCTCCTTCCTATTGCATGGATTTCATCACCCATGTCTTTCAGCTGGTTGCCAAGCTACAGTGCCATGGAGAAAAGGAGAGCTTAAGTACAAAGAACAAAAAGAAATAGCTTGTGTCTGCTAAATAAATAATAAGGTTGACTACTGACAACTGAGAGAGAAAATGCACTTTTATGTGCGATTATCTACAACAACATTGCCATTATCTTAGAATGCTATTCATGGGATATGATTAGATTTCTAAATGTTTGAACTTGTTATTAGATGAGAAGTAAAGGACCTCAGCAGCTACAAGCTCTGTCATGACAGAGTGCAGATGACAGGCTGGATAACAGAGTATTGCTTGTAGAAATAAAAGCCGTCATCATAACACAATGGATGCTTTGAGGTAGCTTATTTAGACCTCCCTGCCCCCCTTCCTTCTTGCCCCTCCCTATTGCCCCTCCCTATTGAGCCCCTTCATTATTATAAACATTACTGGAAATGATCAAATGGCCATGCACATATATTGCGATATATAAATTGCAGAGGATGGTATTTCACAAAACATATACCTTTGCTTATGGGTGTATAAAATAACCTTCAATAATACAACATTGCGTTTCATTTACTGTAGTTATAGTGGTGAATCATTACATTGAGAGTGATCTGTGAGTCAGCTGTACAGTACGAATATGATGCACCCCTCTGAACATCACAAACATTTCACTCCATGTCATTATCATTTTGCAGTGTTTTCATTGCCAAACCCCACAGTGTCACGCTAGAGAAAAACTGCCCTTCGTGAGTCCTATTCTGTGCCCCACTAGGCTTGTTTGCCACTGGCTGTCCACAGGTATTGTCCGGATCAGGTAAGTACTGCTTCCCTCCTCGGGTCCCTGCACGGGGTGGAGCGCCCCAGGCACCTGCCTGCATCCCCCCTGCTTCTCCACTTTCCAAATAAGGACCACAGACGCCCTCTTGAGGTAGCTGAGGTTTGGACAACTTCAGGAGTTCAGGTGGGTTTTGTGGAGGTGGAGGAGGGAGGCACTTCTCCTGCTGAGAGGAGGAGAGGAGGTGATGGGGGACAAAGGACTGCAGCTCAGGGAGAGAGTCTGAGGTAGGTGGGACCCCACGGTGCATGCTGACATCTGGACCTTCTACATGTGCTGGTGATGGGGTGGCCTTGTCCAGAGCTGGATGGGGCAGAGCTCCAGGGAAAGCCTGCTCGCTGGTAGTGGGACGAGCTTTGCTACGACGGACCGGTTTGGAGAATGTAGGACCGTTTGAACAAGCTGGTTTTTTGTAGGCGGCTCCGGCTGAGCTGGAGTCTGCTGTGCCTTTGCAGTGCATCCTGTGTCTCCTCAGAAGCGCAGAGCGAGTGAAGCTCTTGCTGCATGAACAGACGTAGGGTCTCTCTCCAGTGTGTGACCTCATGTGTCGCTGCAAATCACCTGAGCCAATGAAGCGCTTCCCTGTGGAGAATGTTAAAGAGTATTGTTTGTTTTTCTAGTGAATGGAACCCTGTAAACGCAAGATCAAATACTGTAGCATCTGTACAATACAGCTATACATTTGTCTCAAATCACTTTAATCTGTACAGTCGTGGCCAAAAGTTTTGAGAATTACATAAATATTGGAAATTGGAAAAGTTGCTGCTTAAGTTTTTATAATAGCAATTTGCATATACTCCAGAATGTTATGAAGAGTGATCAGATGAATTGCATAGTCCTTCTTTGCCATGAAAATTAACTTAATCCCCAAAAAACCTTTCCACTGCATTTCATTGCTGTCATTAAAGGACCTGCTGAGATCATTTCAGTAATCATCTTGTTAACTCAGGTGAGAATGTTGACGAGCACAAGGCTGGAGATCATTATGTCAGGCTGATTGGGTTAGAATGGCAGACTTGACATGTTAAAAGGAGGGTGATGCTTGAAATCATTGTTCGTCCATTGTTAACCATGGTGACCTGCAAAGAAACGCGTGCAGCCATCATTGCGTTGCATAAAAATGGCTTCACAGGCAAGGATATTGTGGCTACTAAGATTGCACCTAAATCAACAATTTATAGGTTAATCAAGAACTTCAAGGAAAGAGGTTCAATTCTTGTAAAGAAGGCTTCAGGGCGTCCAAGAAAGTCCAGCAAGCGCCAGGATCGTCTCCTGAAGAGGATTCAGCTGCGGGATCGGAGTGCCACCAGTGCAGAGCTTGCTCAGGAATGGCAGCAGGCAGGTGTGAGCGCATCTGCACGCACAGTGAGGCGAAGACTTTTGGAAGATGGCCTGGTGTCAAGAAGGGCAGCAAAGAAGCCACTTCTCTCCAAAAAAAACATCAGGGACAGATTGATCTTCTGCAGAAAGTATAGTGAATGGACTGCTGAGGACTGGGGCAAAGTCATATTCTCCGATGAAGCCCCTTTCCGATTGTTTGGGGCATCCGGAAAAAGGCTTGTCCGGAGAAGAAAAGGTGAGCGCTACCATCAGTCCTGTGTCATGCCAACAGTAAAGCATCCTGACACCATTCATGTGTGGGGTTGCTTCTCATCCAAGGGAGTGGGCTCACTCACAATTCTGCCCAAAAACACAGCCATGAATAAAGAATGGTACCAAAACACCCTCCAACAGCAACTTCTTCCAACAATCCAACAACAGTTTGGTGAAGAACAATGCATTTTCCAGCACGATGGAGCACCGTGCCATAAGGCAAAAGTGATAACTAAGTGGCTCGGGGACCAGAATGTTGAAATTTTGGGTCCATGGCCTGGAAACTCCCCAGATCTTAATCCCATTGAGAACTTGTGGTCAATCCTCAAGAAGCGGGTGGACAAACAAAAACCCACTAATTCTGACAAACTCCAAGAAGTTAGTCAGGATTTGGCCCAGAAGTTGATTGAGAGCATGCCCAGTCGAATTGCAGAGGTCCTGAAAAAGAAGGGTCAATACTGCAAATATTGACTCTTTGCATAAATGTCATGTAAGTGTCGATAAAAGCCTTTGAAACGTATGAAGTGCTTGTAATTATATTTCAGTACATCACAAACAACTGAAACAAAGATCTAAAAGCAGTTTAGCAGCAAACTTTTTGAAAACTAATATTTATGTAATTCTCAAAACTTTTGGCCACGACTGTACATACCCTGTATATTCTGATTATACTGTTCATACTGTGTATATTCTGAGTATACTTATATTTATTATATTCTGTTGTCATTACTGTTTTGCACTTCTGGTTGCAAACTGTATTTAGTTACCCTGTACTTGTACCTGTGTAATGACAATACAATCTAATCTAATCTAATCAAATATATACCTGACACTGATCACAGGACGAGGCAGCTTCATTTAACTGGAGTTTAATTACCAGCTCTTGGTTTCCCAACATTAGATTTCTAATTCCAATCCGACCAAATTTGAAATTCTATGCATAAAAATGTATATTGCTCAAAGAAAGAAAGTTTGCATTCTGAGACTAAAGAAGGCCTGCGTGTAAGTATATATCTCAAGTTATAGACACCATCGATGGTATACACTGGTACATACCACAGGTGTCACAGTTGTGTGGCTTCTCTCCAGAGTGTCGGACTCTGTGTTTCAACAGCTTTCTTTGCATGTTGAAAGATTTTCCACACTGGTCACATGTGAATGTCTTATCTGTAGTATGAGTCTTCTTATGCTCCTTCAAGTTGCTGAAGTTGCTAAATCCTGAGAGAGACAATCCAGAATGCATTATGAGAGTCAGGTGGCTGAGCGGTTAGGGAGGCGGGCTGATAATCAGAAGGTTCCTGATTCGGATCCTGACTGTGCCAACATAATGTTGTGTCCTTGGGGAAGGTTTTATGTTCCAACACATGGTCTTATCTTGGTTGTTGTACTCACCACGTCCACATATATCACACAGATGTGGTCTGTCTCCTGTGTGTACCACCATGTGCCTCTGGACATCACCAGACGCAGCAAAACTGTGATCACAATAAGACACTCCATAATTATACAATATCAGGATCATCATAATTTGATTTAAATTATAAAGAGGCAACAGCACAAACTTGTGACAGCACAAACTTGAGTGGCAGAAAACAAACTACTTAATACTTTAAACTTGGGTGCTTGATAACTTTACCTTTTCCCACATAATTCACAGATGTACGGTTTCTCTCCAGAGTGTCGACGCAAATGCGTTTGCAAGTTTCCTGCCTGTTAAACAACACACAGAGGAAAAGCCAGTGGACATGTTAGGTATGTGCACTCCTTCTGTACGGACTTCATAAGAGTGGACAATGTCTTTGTCTATCTTAATATTGCAAACAGATTACAATTGCTGACAAATCATCAAAAGTTTTCCTGCAAAGGTGAGCAACAAATTCTCACCTGTGAAAAGTTTTTCCCACACATATTACACTGAAACGGCTTCTCACCTGTCAAAAACAACAATAAAAACCAAGTATGATCTCCTCATATGGCCAATACACCATATTGTTCACTACTAAGTTATATTTTGGTAATCACAGATGCATAAAGGACATTGCCCAACAGCATTACTCTGGTATTTTGTGGTATCCTAATGTATTGAATGACTGACTGTACCTGTATGAGATCGCTTGTGGAGCTCAAGGTTGCTCGGGTGTTTAAAGATCTTCCCACAGACTAAACAGCAGTACTGCTTCTGTCCTGACACTTCTGCAGCCTCACTCACAGCTTTAGAATCAGGCTCCTCTCGGTCAGCAGTCAGGGAACTAGAAACTTGAGCGTCTATCACCGACTCCAACACCACTTTACCGTCTACAGCAAGGCAGTCTACACTGACTTCTGGAAGTTCGTTATGTGCCAACGGATCATCTTGCTTCTCTTTGGTGCTGAATACCGGCTCAGAGGTCGACTCGACACACATCTCTTCTAGAGCCTTCTGGGACCGTAGGTAGTTATATTTCTTCAGGTACACAGCCTTTTTCGGTCGTACTAGCTTGTTGACCGCGCAGTCCGTTCCTTCTGAGCTAGAAGTGGCGAAGGTTTCTAAAGACGGCACGTTCAAATTAAAACTATTTTCAATTTGCGCTGGAGGACATGGGGGGTTTACCTGAACTGTATTCCCTGAACAGACAGGTATACTTCCAGGTTGGGTGACCCCAAATTCTAATTGCTGCACTTCGAGGACCACCAGAGGACCTTGGCCTTCAGTGTTTGCCCTCTGTTTGTATTGCTTGTTATAAAAGTTGCGTAGCTTGTACCCATGGACCAGTTGCTTCTCTGGAGTGACCTGAGCATTTCCTGTTGTCTCAGTAGCAGTACCTTGAGGCAGTGTGATGGGCAGTCTCTTGTTATGGTCAATAGCACCGCTGCCATAAGATGACCTTTGGGCTTCTGTGGTAGGGTAATGGAGGTCTACATCCTGAGAAAGACCTGTTTCAAGGATGCAGTTATGATCTGAGGTGAGAACACTGGACAGAGAGAACGATGGGTTCTCCACACCTGGGAGAGAGGGTTTAAGGTATGTGCTGCACATGTTCTGTACATTGGTGACCTGCAAGAACTGGGCAATATCCAGTAAGGCCTTCACATTGTCTTGATTTACATCCAGGTGGGAGGTATACATGTAGTCCAGTATCTGACCGATTCCCCCAACATCTTGGATGACCAACTGGAATACGTCATTTTTCTGATTTGGCGAATTTTGGAACAAAGACCTGAAAGATGACGAAGTTTAAATTACATCTCACATCTTAGACTTTTCTACATACATACAGTTCTAAAATGTCTCCATTGTGAGATTAATAAAGGATTATCTCATTATAGACTAAAACATTAGGCTATTGTGCTTTAACTGAATGACTGCCATTTGAAAGAATGCTAAAATGCTACTTCCATATCACACATTGGAAATATATTGTTAGTTTCTGATATACTTATAAGCACCTGAAATAGGAACTAAACGCAGCAAGGACGTTTTTGTGGGCCTTGAAGCAGACTCCTTTGACCACCAGCATGCAGTCACACAGTAAGCCCTGTATCCTCTGCTCCTGTAGCTGCTGGAGGAGGTATGCGCTGTGGCTGGACAAGGGGTCCATGATGTCTCATCAGCTGGACACAGGACACAGCCCAACTAAGAGACAGAGAGAGAGAAGGCTGTGATGAGGACATGAGGAGCACAGTCTGAGGACTGTGGTATGTGGAACTGAACTCATATAAAAGGGAACATTTGAGCTGAAACTTCAGATCTCTGTTTGTAACACTGCTTAAAGACCAGCCATGACAAAATTGGATAAGAACGCAGCATACTGTAGGGAGGTTTTACGACAACACATCATACAAAAAATAGCATTTGTGTAATTATTGCGTAGGAATTGTTACAGAATATGACAATCATATTGTTAAGTTACGTGAAATCAATAGTTAGTAAAATTATTTTGCGGCTGGTTTGTCCATTTTACCTTTTGGATGATCGGTCACTTTCTGATGCTTAAACCTACGTCATTTCCGGCAAAACTTCACCAACGTAACAAAACATAAGATTAATATACAGAAATTAGCGACAACACAGTACAGATCAGAATAAACATGAATCTACGTATATTTACATATAAAGATACATTTATTTACGCATTTCAACTCAACAAACAAAACGAGCTTCCGTGACCTAACCCGGAAATACTTTTTTCTCTGCGGAAGGTAAATAACGTTACACTTCCTGAAGACACGCTCCTCACGTGTTCATTGAAAAGTTTTGGTGGTCGAAGAATCAGAATCTCCAACATTGTTTTAGCTAGTTGTGTGTTTACAGTATAATGCGTTAATATATCTTAGTAGTAGTATTAGTACTTTGATTTTAAATACCGGCACAATACTTAACAAGTACGAATTAAGAAGGCAACGTTAGTTTATGAGAAGCTACCTGCAGAATCCGGTTAAAGCAGAGCTGCACTGCTCAGACCTACATTATTATCCTGATAATCAGATTAAAGATTGTCTGGCTTGTTTAAGGCTGAAGGAGAGCAGAAAGTAACAGATCATGGTGTTCTTTACGTGTAATGCATGTGGAGAATCTATGAAGAAAGCGCAGGTCAATAATCACTTGAACAAGTGTGGCGACTGCCAAACCTTATCATGCATAGACTGCGGGAAAGACTTCTGGTGAGTGGGAAACAACACGCAACATGCTGATAAGATTAGATAGATTAGATGAACCTTTATTTGTCCTCCAGGAGGTGGAAATTGCAGTTCACAACAGCAGCAGGGTAAAGTACAGCACACAGAGTTGCAGGGTAATATACATAATGACAATAACATAACAATAGCAATAACAATGGCAATAGCATTATTACCTGGCTGTGCTCCTCTGGGAGTCCTGGCCACCGTGCAAATACCGAACAAAACAGGGAATATCATATGCATGGTCAGACAGGCAGTTTACACTAACTAGAAGTTAATATGAAAGTGCTGTAAACCTTTCTGCGATTTGTTTTCTAAACAGGGGAGATGAGTACATGAAGCACATCAAATGCATTTCTGAGGATCAGAAGTATGGAGGCAAAGACTTTGAGGCCAAATCAAATAAAGGGGAAGTTAAACAGCAACAGTGGATGCAGGTAAATATTTTATTTTAACGTCGCAGTCGCACGTTTCCAACTGTACAATAACCTACTGTACCCTACGTTTATTTTTATTTTTTGCCTCAGAAAATCCATGAAGCCATGAATAAGCAAGGAGTCAGTGCCATGCTGAAAGATGTTCTTAGACAAGTCAGTTCGTATGAAAATGTTCCACGAAAAAAACACAAGTTTCAGGTTGGTTATTTTACACTTCTGTTAGACATTATTAACATTGGAACTCTAATTTGTCATTTATTATAGATTATTTAAAAAAAATATATATATATAAGCTTGTTAAAGTTTTGGGGTTGCACATGTTCTTCTCCTCCAGAACTGGATGAAAAATAGTTTAAAGATTTTCAACCCTACTTTACATGAACAAGTGTGGGACATCTTTTCAGCAGCTACCGTCAATGTAAGTAAGACAATCTGTTCAGCGTGTATGTCATTCAAAACCAATAAGCATTGGTTAAATGATACAAGATAAGAATCTCCAAAGTCCAAACGTATTACCGATTACAGTAAGTAACCAAGTTAAGAAGGATAATGAAAGATAATGTTGTCTTTAATGAATGCCATCAGCCTCCTGAAGTCCCCAAGAAAACAGAGGAACAAAAGCATTCGGTGTCCGAAAACAAGGCAGACACCAATGGAAGTCAGCCAACCAATCAAAATGGAGCGGCGGAGGAGTTGGCTCCTGACAAGAAGAAGCTGAACAAGCGAGAGCGCAAGGAGGCAAGACAGAAGAAGAGTGGCAAAGTCAAGAAAGGTCAGGAGAACGACGTCTCAGAGGATCAGAAGGAGGAGGCCAAGAAAGAGAAGGACAAGAAGAGGAAGAGAGGCTCCGTGGAGGAAGAGGATGGAGAGAACGGACACACTGTTGGACAACAGACTTCCTCTAAGAAACAGAAGAAAACCAAAGATAGTTGTGAAGGTACAGTTTATAAAAGTTTCAACCATTTTTTTGTTGTTGTTTTTTTATATGTGATACTTCACTTGATCTGATGTGTGGCAGGCGACTGTAAATCTTCCATGTGGGTGAGATGGTGTCGTTCTGTTTGAGTTGGGAGTCAAATGTGCCTCATTCGACTGGAGTAACAGGGCCTTGTGGAAGCAGTGGAATGAGTTTGAGAAGATTGTTTGATTCTTTCTTCTTTTCATTAGATGACCAAATCACAGAGGTTGCTGAGGAATCGGAAGAGCAATCTCAGGGTGAAGCGGTTTCTAAAGGTACTCTTCCTCCAAGAATGGACTTTAATATAGACTTTAAGTTTTGATTAAATCTGTCATGGTCTTATTAAGTATTGTCATAAAGCAGGTGTTTTCTTTGTAGCCCATTAGGTGTGTGAATTGTAGAAGTGAAATATTGATACAATTTTGAGTATGGAGACATTTAGACATACAGAACATGATTTGGCTCTTCCAATTGGTAGCCTGTACCAATTTACTCTAGGTAAAAATGTTCTTTCTAACAAAAAATGAGTAATAAGGATATAGAAATCTAGTACTAGTATAGTAGTAGTAGTTTGTAGCTCACCAAGTAGGGCGAGATCCATATAATCATATTGTTAGATCTGTAGGCAAAACTTGGATCCACTAAGGGGCAGTATTATTACATGTTCTTAGACCCGATGGGACAACTAGGAAAAGTTAACAAAGAATCACTTGCATCAGGTTTTATACAACCACACTGATCCATGATATGTTTTGACTCCAAGGTAAATTCAATTGGAAGGGAACCATCAAGGCCGTCCTCAAACAATCACCAGAGGAGGGTCTCTCTGTGAAGAAACTTAGGAAGAAGGTACAAGCATGGACACACACCAGTACAAATGCATTGTTAATCACACTAACTGTAAAATGGGACCTGGGCAAATTCATGTTGTACAATCTCTGCTTAGTATCTTGTTCAGTTATAAGTATTAATAGTAATAAACATACATTTGATTTGGCCGTATGGTTTGGCTTTTCACGGCTCTCTCCCCAAGAAAACGCAAGCCAAGTCACACGTGGCAGAGAGCTGTGATATCCATGATTCACTTTCACTTAGCAAAGCCAGAACCGTGGGTGGACAAAGAGGTTTTCAAGGGAACGACGATCAGAGTCTCAGAGTATGAGACTCTCTTGGTCTTAAATAGACCAGCCTTTAAACATGGGTGTAGATAACTAGATCATATGATCAGTATTGCTCACTGGCCCCTCCTGCTTGAACCCGCTGTGTTTTGCTTACGGAAAAGATGGCATCATTCATTCATAAAATAGATACAATCTTTTTATATGTAATGCCTATAGAATTACTACACCTGTCACTGTCATCCTTTAAAAGAAATAGGATGAACCTTGGGATATGATATCGGCTAGCTATGTCTTCCTGTAAAACACTGTTTCTGTGAAGCCCAATCTCAGCGATGGATGATATCCTTACTGGACATCGTATTAGTTTCCACACCTATTAATAATTAATTGGTTTCCCTCCCTTGCTGCGTGCTGTCTGGGTCATGAGTCAGCAAAACAGGCTGAACAGTGATAATATTCCCAACCTTTTGCTGTTGGGACAAAATTTGTACTCCTAGGTTTTCCTCGTCATGTTGAATGTTTTCCCTTCTACTGGATTTGTAAAACACTTTAATAAATCAGCGGGGATGTTCTTAGTGCCCTGGATTAGTATTATTTATAACAAAGGCAACCAGTACTGAGGGGAAGAACAATTAATGTATACACAGAGATGTATTGGAACCCATAACATTGTTGATTCTACAGACGCTTCTGTAGTCCCACCCTAAATGTGAACCTTTTCCAATGGTTATCATGAACTCTTTGGATTAAGGCACTTTCACAGTGACTAGCTGTCAGATTAGGGACCATATTTTGGTCAATGCTACTAAAACTACACCTGACTGTCATCATTATCCTGTTCCTGCCACCTGTCAGTGCTCTCATCATTTGGATCATTGACCTGATTCACATCATGTTATGCTTCACAGGTTTTGGCAGCATACTACTCATACGTGGGAGAAAAGAACTTCAAATCAGAAGAGGAAGTGTATGCAATGTTCAACCAGAAAATCAGTAAAAATCCCAAGTTCCGAGTTCTAAAAGACAAAGTTCGACTTATCAACTAGTCTGCTCGGTGTCAGGACTTGTCCTATATGGTGTGTGTGTAATGTTTGTAAAGAGATAAACAATCTTTATTTTCAAAACGCAGGATGACTCGGTTGATTCCAGAGAGATTTTTGCACACTTAAGACCACTTAGACAAATGACTAGCTGCTCCAAGAAAGTTTTGGAGGATTCATAATTAGACAGTGAAGGCACCATGCACTTGCTGAAAATACTACTCGTAACCTGTATTTCATAGAAATAGTGCAAAGTCCATGTGAAGAATCCATGGCTCCATTGCTCTGCCATTGCAGTCTTAGCACAAATTAGCTTCATATGTGTCACCAGTAGATCGGCAGTTTGTGGAGAGTATTAGCTCTGTTCTGCTCACATTCCAACCCCACATCGAGGCTGGGAAATGGTACCTTATCTGCTAGATTGGATTTTTGAAGGGGTTTGTGAGGGAGAGAGGGAAAGGCGTAGAGGTGCACCTGAGGTGAATTTGACTCTCACACGGGACGGGGGCTAATGCACATTCCTCTGCACCCTGAACAGAGTTCACTTGGCCAGGTACACAGAAGCTCCATAGATGTAGGACACTGGTGTCAGCCGCGGGTGAAGTTTTAATGCTGTCTGATTTCCACTGCTAGAATGAGCAGCCTTTTTCACCTCAGCCCCTCCCCCCCTCCTCCTCCTCCCTTACACACACATGTACACACTTTCAGCACACACAAACACACTAGATGGGACATACTGAAGGAAATCTCCTCAGCTTTATGAACCTCTGCTAATCCTGTGGAGTTTAACACTGATCCTTATTCAGCTTAGTTCTTACCTGTAACTGTAGATTGCATACTATTGGTATTAGTAAACCTGTTCATCAAGCCTGCGCACATTAACATGGTGTTTTTAAGACCATAAAGAGTTTCAAATTACCTTTATGATGATGGTTATTAGATGATCCCTGGATTCATCGATTTTTCCCACCTGAACATTATGGTTGAGAATGGTCTGTTTATTTTGCATATGTTGATGCCGATAGTAATTCCAAACAGGGAACCACGAACTAAATCAATATTTGGTTATTCCAAATCAATAATACAGAAGTTATTTACAATGTAAGGTTGAAAGACAACAGGTTTGCTGACAAAAACTCAAATGTATTTCAAAATTGAAACTCAGGCTGTGCCATATGTAACAGAATGTGTTTTGCAAGTACAATTACTTGAGTGACTAATGGCGTAGTACAAGCATAAGCATGTTGTGATCATGGATATGTTTCTCCGTCACAAAACCTATTGAATCTCCAGATTTCAACATTACTTTTCATCCGAGACTGTGGTCTGGCCATGTCGCTTATGTTGAAATTTGGGTCACGCACACACACACTGGGGTCATCACACCTGTATTTTGGTCCCCGATGACAAATTATGTGACCACATCACCTTTCTTATCCCCTATGTTGATTTCCAGATTATTAATTGTAAACAATTTTGGGCACTCGTTGAGTTGCCCAGTTGTGTGCATCTGTTATGTCTGTGTTGTGTTTGGAAGCAAACACATACCCATCTACTTTTATAGTTCACCAATTGATGTTTACCCAACTGTGGGTGTGTCATGTGATCAAAAGTAAAAAAAAAAAAATCTTCTGGAAGTCTGGAGGTGTGTCGTGGTGATCCTTTTGAAGTGTTATGATAGGATTAAACCTGTAACCCATAATTGGAGAGAGATACGGTTACGCCTAGCACCTACTGTATCATGGAACCCCCTCCCTCCCCCTTTCCCATTCTTGAGAACTCATTATTTGTTGCATTATTGCTTCATTTGCAAGAAGGATAAGGCCAGCAGAGAGTTCTGGGAAATGTGTTTCCCAAGTGACAAAGGCTTAAGATCACTACGTTTCCTAATGTTTGAAGAGATCACCAACTGAAACTCAACTCTCTCAATATGATCCACTGAGAAGACGTTTGTTGCTCAAGAAAAGGGCGTTCATCGCTGAGTCTCACACAAAAAAAAAATTAAGTTCTCACAAATGATTTTATATACATTTATTTCGTCTTATTAGTGCTGTAAATTTCAATAAACACACTTGCTAAAGCTTAATAGCCAGATTCAAGACCAACAAAAACTACCGGGGAAGACTTTTTAACAGAATATTGTGATATTATGAAAGAATAATGCCACTAATCAGTGCCAAAACGGACACAATTCCACCAAGCAGCACAAGCGAGCACGAGGGTTTTAACTTCCGCGTGGAGAGGGGGCGGAGTCCCGAGTTCAACTGCGTTACTATGGAAACCAACCCTACATACTGTATTAAAAGTGAAGTGACTAAATTGCCTATAATTTATTGTGTACGCATGTTGTGTCCCAACTAGTCTAATGTTAGTTAATAATTTAAGTAGCATAATTTGTCCGTTTGTTTAGTTTAAAAGATGCTTGTAAGGCGTCCGTGTCCCTTGAAATGTGCGTAGTTCGTCAGGGACAAGCAGGAAGAACACAGTTAGCCTAGCCAGCTAACACAGAAACACCTATTCTGTTTATTAGATAATAAGTTGAATAAAAAAAACAAATTTAGCCTTTTTATCCAATATGCTTGACGACAGTGAGCTTGTTACGCTGCGAAATAGGTTTAAGAGCAATGCTGCAGTTCTACTGCAAGGAGTTTCAGCGGTTGACAACAATGAAATAAGTAAGTTCGGCCAAACTAATGTGAACTATCCCCAACAGACGACCTCGGTAATTAAGTATTAGTGTCGAAATATAAAATGATGGTTTGTTGTTGTTGCACACTTGCACAGTTTTATTTTGCACAGTGTGCAAAATTTTGCTGACAATTATGCAGTGAGCAAAGAGGTTTGGCAGATGGATTTGACAGTGAACAATTACATTTATTCATTTAGCAGACGCTTTTATCCAAAGCGACTTAGAAGACCTACAATTGTCTGAGTCTGGCAGCTGATTCTTGATTGTTTTGACTGTGTTTAAAAGCTGCATCAGCACTTTAACCAACATGATATCTAGTCTGTTCACCAAATCTTGCCTTTTGCACAGTAACCATTATCCCCTCTGTTTCCAGTGTAAACTGATATTTCACACTAGACTGCTGACTGAACATTGGCCGGATATTTGAGCTATTTGAGCTTTAAAGTGACATCAATTTGACTGTGATCATTACACAGAATGGCAACACCTCAAACCATTTAGATTTAAGGACAATTCATAGCATCACCTGGCAAATAAGCACTTGTCTTGACTGCATTAAATACAATAATTAACTAAAGTATTATTCAACACATTTCTGTAGGTCAAGAAGAAAAAGATGTGAAACCCTTACCTCGTTTCAACCGCCATTCAGTCTTCTGGATTGTGGCATCTGTTTGCCTGACTTATTATGTGGATTTCCTCAGAGTCATTGTGGAGAACGAGGACATTAAAAGGTGATCACGTGGCACAGCTATTGTTGATATCTTCCATATCTTTATTTTCTTCCATTTGACAGTTTAAAGATTATTGTTGGATATCAACTATCAACTATCAATGATATCTTCATTCTAGGAACATGTTGTCTGTTTTGTTTTCAGCTGGTGGTTCAGTGTTGGCCTGGTTCTGTTTGGAGTGTGTTTGTGCTTGGCTACTTTCTCCATAGTGTACCTGGAGTGGTACAGAGGGATACAGAACTATGACCAGCTGTACCCTGCCATTGCTCCAATTACAACAGCATCTTTCATCGCAGCATCATGCAGGTAAAAGACTCCAGATTTACATGAACATGTAGTCATTTTACCAGATGCTCTTATCCAGAGCGACTTACAGCAAGTACAGGGACATTCCCCCCTGCAGAAAGTAGGGTGAAGTGCCTTGCCCAAGGACACAATGTAATTTTGGCACAGCCAGTCTTCGGACCAGGCACCTTCTGATTACTAGCCCGACTCCCTTACCCCTTACCACATTGCATTATAGTCCCTTAACATACTTACCATATCATACTGTTGGAACACGTTACACCTCTGCATTGTTTGACAAAGGGACACCTCAATAATTCCAGCACCAGCCAACATGCATATCTGTAGTTTTTATCTGTAAGCTAATCAAGACAAAGAGTTCAATTAAGACTGCTTCTCCAAGCACTATTAGATGATTGGCAGAATCATAAATGCCACTCCATACTGGAACTATAGGTAGTAATGATTGATTGCCCTCACTCTCTCCTACTTTGCCTCCCACAGTTTTAACATTGCACTCTGGCCTGTGTGGTCATTCCTCACTCCCATTATCCTGTTCACCCAATTCATGGGAGTGGTGATGCTGATTTCCATGCTTGGATGAAAAGTAAGATGTGAAACATGTTTGTAATGCCATTTATAATATTTATTGAAAATGTCATGCAGCACATTTATTTCAGATGTTTACATACAGTAAAGACAAAGCTAAGTTAATTTAATAATTCAGTCAAAAAATTTAAATCCAAAAAGTATTTATGTTTCTATTGATTTCATTCCGAAAACCAGTCTTTTTTTTTTTTTACTGTAACACAATTGTCAGTAACCACTTTGTGCTCTTAATTATTAGAGGATTGTTTTTGTACTGAAACTGCATAAAGCCTGAGGTACCATTCAAACTTTAAAAGTATGTAACTGTCTCAACCTAATATTAAATTTTTGGGGAAAGAAAGATTTCAGCTTTTGTGTTATTCCATCATCTCAAATTCTGTCAAATCACTTTTGACCGATGGCAAAGTTGAAGAATTGTTCTTTTTCTTGAAATCCAAACTGCAGAGCAAATTCTTGATGAAGGTACAAAGGCCTGTATATATCTACTGTATTTGTGAGAGCGCCAAGCATCAATAAAACATTTTTTACAAGACATCAAGCTAACACTTACATTAAGGCTTTAATCATCATTTTTTATGTGTCTGTAAGTTAACAGGATCTTTCATGGAAGTGGTTTTATTGAAGTTGGTTTCAGTGTTGCCAGTTTAGAAAGCTGGATACCACGCAATAATTAAGCATGTACTGTCTCCCCGCAGCACTGTAACGTCCAACCAATCGACACGCATGTGATTCCTTTTTCTTCTAAGCAGTGGGGTTTTCAGAACCACCGCGAGCTGCTGGAACCACGTGATCACGTGTCGGCGAGATCAAAGTGTTGGGAACTCGAACCAGCAGCGACAGATTCCACTGCTTAGAAGAACATTATATCAATAGAAGGACATTATATCAATTGGTGTGTTGTATCATGTAGGTGCATGCATTTATGTATTCGGCTACATTCATTTACAACACTATAGGCACCAATATTGTGAAGCTTTTTAAATGGCTCTCTGTCAAACTAGTCTCTGTAGACAATAAGTGTACTGTAGGTCTATGTATGACTAAGGTTGGTCTTATTTATGAATGGTATTGTGTAGCCTATTGTTTCGTTTTTGCTTGATCCCTATCAGAGACTTACTCAGATCATTCTTTTCGCATTTAATGGTGTCTAAAAAGGTGTCTGGTTGCAATATCTAAGACAATTAAACATGCCTGTATTGATTATAGGCTAGCCTACTGTTTTGCAATATTAGTGGTGGTTCTTTAAATTAAAGGTAGAGTTGAGGTTGAGTGGATCTACATGCGTGAAAGTTGGGACATGCTTCAGAACAGGTCCTGGTTATGTGGGATCCAGTCTGCTTTTCCCAGGATCAGGGTATGGAAATATAATGGAACCCATTGTAAGGTCTAAAGCCTATCAGTTTCACTAATTGTATTGCACTCTTTAATTCAACACACTTTTATATTGCATTTGGAAATTTCCATCAGGATGTCTTGATGACCACATTGTGAGTCATACACAGCTGATATAATGGTGTTTTAAAAATAGCAAGTTTGTGGTGATAGTGTAACTTTAGACTATGATTTTGAAAAAGATATTGTATTAGTCTACAATGGAATTAGTATTTGACAATAGCGTATCGTTACACTGGGATAGGTCATTTCCCCATGGATTTGGGCATCATGTCACCTGGTAGTAACGTCAGTATTGTGTGTGTTGTGTGTGTGTCACTGAATGATAGTACATCCCTAATACTGCCCTGTTCCCCTCCAAATTAACCACAGTGCTTTTGAATTTATTGTATATTTTTAGGTCAGCTATCTCTTATACAGTAACTGATGCCATCATGAAATAGATGAATAGAAATGTAAACGTCACTGAACAGCAAATGAACCACCAGACTATGGTAATTTCACTCTTGGCCAGATCATATAAAGAGGTGATTTTGCCACAGACACACATTTCAATGAAACTGTCAAGGCAGAGAGAGAGACTGACTCTGCAGTCCTCAGCAAGTGTACTAAAGGAGCCATTGTGGATTGAACCATTGAAATCTGATTCTTTTTTTTCTTTTTTTTCCACTCTTGAAAAAGTACCTGTTACCATGATAAAGCAACATGGATTAAAATATCTGCTGACTGTTGGACACCGAGCTTCTAAGAATTGGAGGACAATGCACTGAACTTAAACTCTACCTGTAGTCTATACTATCGTCTATTGAATTAAATAATATTTATTTAAATTATATAGGCTAGTGGATAAAACAGACCTTGATGGGGACATGTATCGCTTTTAAAAGAAGGATGGTCTCCAACTTGTCTGTAAGATAGTGGATTGTTGGCAGTGACGTTATTTAATTGTGTAAACCAGACTATTTTAGGTTAATTTATGTTTGGACCCAGTTCAAATGTACTAGAACCATGGAGAGTCAACGAGAACAACGTGTCTGAAACTCAATATGTACATTTTCAGTGACATAACAAGCGGTTTATAGGCCTAGGAATAATAAGAAAATAATTTCAGCTAAATGGCAAACAAGATACCAAAACGATATTGAACAGTGTGACCCTCCAAAGACAAATATATTTCATAACCGACTCTAAGAGCATTTAATTGGCATGTAGTTAGTGGAGTTTACCTGTCTTACTTCATCTCCACCTGCAGCAGGTACCGTCCTTCTTTCCTAAATGCTCTTCTAGCTCACAGTGCTCACAGTCAGGCTGACGAACCATGGAGGAGGACGGGGGTCTGGATATTATGTGTTTGAACAAATACTGTAATAGTTCATCGTCATCTTCCAGTTCGGGGAGAGAAAATAGATTATTTTCCAAGTTAAAAGTGAGTTTTACAGGCGACTACCCAAGGAAGAACGCAGAAATCCTCAGCGGTCAGTACGGGACTAACTTGTTTCTAGTTGGTTTATCCTTGATGCTGGCTATAGCATATGAAGGAACATCTGTGAAGGAAGAGCACCTACTGTCCTTTATTACCACCCTCATGATCCTGCAGCTGGGATGGATGATGTGGTACGTTGTGGTGAGAGACAGACAAAATAACCTACCGGTGGACAAAGACGTCCACGCCACTACCTGTTGGGTAAGAGGTAAGTGGGTCTACAGTAGGCTATCTACAATGATGCTGTCAATGTTTAATCTTCAAGATAATAGGATGATTAATATTTGGATTAATCTAAATCCATCCCCCTTATGACCTGCATTTTATAAGCTACATTTATTTGTTATAAATGATAGGTTACTATAGTGTTTTTGTTGTTGTCTATAATAACCATGATTGATTATTAATTGGTAGGTGGATTAACGGTTCTGGCTCTCCTGGCTTTGATAATGGATGCCTTCCGTATTGGCTACTATGTGGGCTACCACACGTGCATATCGGCAGTGCATGGAGTATATCCTGTCATACACGCAACTCACACCATAGCACAAGTAAGACAATATTCCCCTTTTAATGTGAAACAATAGTTTCTGAATTATTGTTCAGAATAATGCAGTACGTGTTTCTCAGGCTTTACATTTTCATGAACCCCATAAACCTTCCATTGTCCATGTTGGTGTATTGTGTAACACAGGTTACTTCTATCTTTCAGGTGAAGAGTTGTTCGATATCTAGATATCCATAGTTGGGGGGATTTAAAGTTCCTAAACCGTTGGCTACTTTGTACTTCAACTCTGGTGTTATATTTTAGGTGCATTTCCTTTGGTTTCACATCAAAGATGTCATCAAAACTTTTGAGACTTTTGAAAGGTATGCAGGATATGATAACCTTTCCACATAAAAGAATAATCCGATACAAAATACCTTTCCAATGACACGAAATATGTATGTTCCTTGCCTATAGGTTTGGTGTCATCCATGCAGTCTTTACCAACCTTCTTCTCTGGTGCAACGGTGTGATGTCCGAATCAGAACACTTCCTGAGCGACCACATAAGAAGAGTCTCAGCCATAGACCCTCTGAATCTTACCATAGGTAAGGGACACGGGGTCGATTGCTGGCTTGTATGTAGAACAAAAAAGTACAATAGTCCACTTGAGAGCTGACTTCAATTGATGAAAGGCAGGTTTGGGGAACTGGGGGGGGGGGGGGGGGAGGTGGGGGGGACTGGGGGGTAGTGGGGGTTAGGTAGGCAGTCTGGCAGGTCTTGTTTGTGTCGAACGCCTCTCTCTTAGGTTTCACATGATGCACTCGACCGCTAGCCTCTACCCTTCTCCACCCACTCCCCCTCTTGGCACCCCCAGCTCAACCTCAGACGGCTTTGTCTCCGCCCTGCTGCTCCCAAGGGCACTGCAATTACAGTAACTGATACATCTTAAGCCAGGGGTGGAGGGGCTCAAGAAGAGGGGACATCTTAAGCCAGGGGAGGCTGGAGGAGGGGGGGTCGGGTTGGTCGTCTTCACTGGTTCCCCCTCATATCCGGCCGACTGTGAGGCTGGCTGCACCCCGGCTGTTGTTCCCCTTTTTTAATTAAAGGGAGCAGAACCGTGGTGGTGCCCTTTGGAGGGGGTTGCTGGTTGTGGCAAAGTAGATGGTTGAGGCCTTAGTTCATTGAAAGTTTTTTTTAGGTTTAAAACTATTTTAATACAGTGCACTGAAACGAGCAAGTATATATATATATATATATATATATATATATATCAGTATTTTAAAGGGGATTAGCTTAAGAAAGTGTGTGTCATTGTCCTAAAAGGATATTTGACTGTATGTGTTTACGTTACTTACAGGCGTTGTGACCACTGCCTGTTTGTGAACAATGAGACCATTGAGAAAGAGAAAAAACACTTCAGTTTGATTACTTCAGTGACTTGTCATTTTTATGTATATTCAAACTGGTTGAGAGTAAATTTGCATTACTGATTTAGTGCTGCATTATTTCGAGGATACAATGTTGTTGGGGCCTAAGTTGGTTTGCAGACTGTAATGACTTATTTGACTAATCATTTAAACTTTTATGATGGGTAAAATATTAAGTTTTCTTTTTGTGTGTGTGTGTGTGTTTTTTCTAATAGCTTTGGTGCAATCCAAACCAAATTGCAACTGCACTACCAGCTCCTGTGGAGTGTTTTCCAACAGCATGTACTATCTGTACCCATTTAATATTGAGTACCACATATTTGTCTCAGCCATGCTCTTCGTCATGTGGAAGAACATAGGACGCAATATCGACCTCATGTACAATCGTAAGAGGCCAGGGACAAAGACCCAAGGCCTAGTGATAGGCCCACTGCTAGGTCTGCTGGCACTGGCCAGCACCATTGTGGTGCTGGTGATGTACATCATCCACATTGAAGAATCTATTTATACCCGGGAGTCGGCTGTGTCCATGTTCTACTGTTACGGCATCATTATTCTGGTGTTCATGTGTTCAGCCGGGGTAGTGGGTCTGGTCATCTACCGAGCCGATCAAACCCCCATGGACACCTCCAAGAACCCGTCAAGGCAGCTGGATATGGAGCTCCTCTTCAGTTCCTCCGTGGGTTCCTGGCTCATGTCGTGGTGCAGCGTGGTGGCTGTGTTGGCCTCCAGCAGCAGTCTCCCTTACCGCTGGACCAACCTCATGTACTCTCTCCTGATAATCCTGGAGAAGTACATACAAAACCTCTTCATCATCGAGTCCCTGTACCGACAGAGGGAGGATTTCGAGAGGGATGATCCCGAACTGCCAATGGCTCCAGAGATCTTCTCAGTCACCTCCTCTCTGACTCCGTCTTACAATGGTATCATCAACCAGGCATACGAAACTCCAGACAAGACCTCCTTGGAGAACGAGCAGGAAGAGAATGGACAGGTGTACGGTTGCCCGCGGAAACAATCAGAAGTCACCCTTCCTGTAGTGGCTGAAGTTTTGGAGACCCCAAACAGGAAGAGGCAGGTTCTCAAGAACATTTCAGTGTTCCTTCTCATGTGCAACATCTCAGTAAGTTCGCTCAAAGAATTTTCGGATATTTAGCTTTTATCTACTGGTATTGGATTTCCACATACCATACTTCACTTCACTCTCAGATACAATATATTTTAGATTTGCCATTAAAAAAAAACACGATTTCTCATGAGTCCTGTCAACCTACTTTTAAAGTTAGAACACATACCATTTGAATTAAAAGAGAACTGTTTTGCTTATATACCGCTCTGTAGTCTTTAAAAAATGAATTGCCCATTATAACTTCCCTCCTTTGTCCCTCATCCAGCTGTGGATCTTGCCTGCCTTTGGCTGTCGACCCCAGTACGATAACGGGCTGGAGCAGGAGATGTATGGCTTCACCATATGGATCACAGTTCTCAATTTTGCCATTCCCATGAACCTGTTCTACCGCATGCACTCTGTGGCCTCTCTCTTTGAAGTGTTCCGGAGAGTGTGACTGGGGTAGAGCAAGCGAAGCATCTCACATGAGACATCAAGCACAAGAACACTTGTCACCTTGGGCTACAAAGAAGGCCTTTTTGCAAACACAGGTCACTCATTCAGGAGAAATTGTGGTCACACTCTCAACACTCTTGATGAGACCAAATCAGATCTCTACTGTTTAAAAGGAGATATTCACACTAATATTGTTTCATTATAACTGTACTGTAAGCACCTATTGTAAAGCAACAAATGATTTTGTAATTCATTTCACAGTGAGATACACCCCCATTGGACAGTGTCTAAATGTGGGTTTATCTGAATGTTAGAGGTTTTTCTTTTTTGTATTTACTGATGGTTTACTACTTTCTACTACATGTTTTGAAATCTTACAAATACTTAAAGCATATTATGCCCTGTGTACGATTGTGGCTTCCAGGAAATAGTGCAGTGAATACACCAAGTTCCATCTCAGTAAACAAGATTCTAGCATCTCGAGAATTGAGTTACAAACCAAAGATCATGATCAAGTTGCCAAACAACTCTCGCTATGATTTTATGTTACAACTATTGTACTGTGAAGATGGCATGTAACTGCAAAAAGCCTTTTTTAAAGTTTTCCTTTTTGTGTTTGATTGAATTAAATGTACAAGGATAATGTTCTCATTAATGATCATGCACAGAATACACACCTCACTGTGGTATGCAACACTTGAACTACAAGGCTGATAAGAGTCTTAGGTCAACATTATATTTCTACTCTAGTTCTCAGAATCTTTCAGTATAGTTTGTTTTACTTGATGTGATCAATCACAGGATTTAATTCTATGGGTTGCTGATCGCTCAGCATTCAGTTGAGAAATTTACCATAAAACCTAATCGAATGAGGGCATTTAAATTACCAGCTGAGATAACGTTTACATTAACCATTGTGTTTTGAGGGTTAATTTGACAAAGAAATATTGGAAATGGTCCTACAATTATCTCTTAAATATTCAATTGTATAGACTGAACAAACTGACACTATATTTGGCACTTTCTCTTTGATGTCCATTGGAATGGTTATAATCCTATGTTTTTTTCTTTCAAAATATATTTTGCCATAGAGCATTTAAACTACATTTACCCAAAAAGCATTGTCTACCTTTTTCATAATCCAGTGTGTGATGTGCTTTGCAGACACAACCTCCCTCAGTTTGCATGAATGTTTAATACTCAACACTGGTGAAGGGCTCTTCAGTCAAGCACACAGGGACTGGATACTTTCTGCTCAAATGTATATTTTGTTGACAAATAAATATTGTACAATTTTACTAATACACTTTGTTGTCTTACCATAGATTTGTAACCTGTCCTAGATTTCTAACCTGTCCTGTAATGGAACTATGGTTAGATAACTACAATTACATGGCTGAAACAAATGGGTTAATAGTAAGTTTCTTCTGTTTATTGACTGTGTTTAGGTAGAATGTACCAGCTTGTGCTCTATAGCGCGTCTTTTTAAAGGTAAGACCAATTAGTTAGTTTAGTTATCTAAAATGCATGTTAACAGTGACTTAAAAGCAACACTAACTATGGACAAGTTAAGTAAGGTTATGGCCAACCTATTCTCTATTTCATGTATAAAATACATAAAACATTGAAAAGCAAGTTCAGCCCTTAAACACATCTTCATAACTAACTTTAAATAGCTTTAAACTATGATTTGGCTTTATTTGAATGACAATAGCAATCGTCTTACTGTAAACAGAAACACAGATCATTGAAACAACTTTGGACGATTAAAAAATGAAAATAAAACATGAATTTAAAAAAAAAGTGTAGGCGTGTATCTGTAGGGAATGAAGTAATGCTGAGTCATGATGTGATGTGAGACCTGTGAGACTGCAGTAGGGTCATTTTTCCCAGCATTGTATTAAGATAAAAAGATCAAATCTTTGTGTTCCTTTTCAATGATGGGATGGCAAACTTTTGAACAGTGAAATAAGCAATAAGCAATCTTTCTGAATTGTAGAGCCTTCACACTCTTTTTAAATGCCATTGAACCGTACTTTGAATACATCTTTTAGTTAAAGATAAAGGTTATGAAAGTATGACAGACAACTTTGCTATGTATATACTGTATATTTTACTTGTATATACAGAGTTGCTGAATCAGTGTAGCTGATGTCCCAGGAACATGAACTGAGATGAATTTAATGAATATAGTGCTATAGATATGTACAGTATATACATCATGTTAAATATACAGTTTTAAAGGGAACGTAGAATGTTTGCCATTTTGTACATTGTGGCAAAGCACTGAAAACTAGCAATCATTATGAACTGTGGCAAACACATGAGTAAGTGTAAAACTAATTTGATTTACACATTTTATAACCCTTAATGACAGTTTTATATGCTCTGGGCATTCTGTCTGTCTTTTTTATAAAGTATAGTCAGGTGCAACAAAGACAACCAGTTATGTTGTGACTACAGGCAGTATTAGTATCCTTTTATGTTGACGTCACTCCTCTTACAAAGATTACAACGCCAACAAAATGACATTATCTTAAATTGTAAATAGAAACCAGTGAAAAGAACTAATGAGGTTGATAATCAACAAACAATGGATTATTGTTTAAAATCAATAATTCTATTGACCTTTGTCACATGGTGGCGCCAGATATTCTGTTTGAAGCAGCAACCCTGTGGCTTGACATGGAGGCCTTCACCCTGCCAAATAAATATGAAACAATAAATGTTGTTCAACTGTATTATTGTTCAGTCTCAAATCCCAATGTCAACATCAATACAGTACTTTGACATTTAAAAACTTTTTTTTTTTGCATGCTGCAATTTAGACGTTTGTGTTTCCTTTAGAAAATAACATTAGGCTACATATAATATAATCTGGGTGGATGTGGACCTAATTGATTAACTATTGCATATGTTCCTTATGAATATAGTGGTTTTAATTAGTCGTTGTAGTGAATATGTATAACAGTGTTGCCGTTGCATTTGATCTATATTCGTAGCCTAAAAACAATTGGACATTTACAGACCTACTTTGACGTAATCTGGGAGGTTGATCAGTGTGTTGCTCCTAAATTGAAATTAATTGTGCGACTAGGCGAAGTAAAAGTCGGTCAAAAGATGAGCTCAAGGGTACAAAGAGATACATTTAACATGGCAACCTAGATTCTCCAGAGAATTGGGTAACAGGACACCAAGAGATTATTTTTTGATCGGGCGTCAAAACGATTTGAGGAACATGTATAAATGTCTAAAAATAAGAATGACGTTGAACACAGCGGGGGGGCTGCTGCGTTTTCACATAGAGGGACACGGTGTGGTTATGACTCACCTTATCTGTGATGTTGCATCATGATGCAGTGTCCTGATAGGATTGTCTATAGTATGGGATTGTTTATAGTATAGGATTGTCTATAGTATAGAATTGTCTGTAGTATAGAATTGTCTATAGTATAGAATTGTCTATAGTATTGGATTGTCTATATAGGATTGTCTATTGCCTACATTCTTCGACGAACCCCGCCCTGTTCACTTTTTCCAAAAGAATTGGTACAGTACATTTTTGTCATGCACAAGCAGAAAATAGTAGGCTAAACAATCCACACCTCGATGAAAGTGTCATAAGTTATATTTAACACGTAATTCAACAGCACAACATATAGGACATGTTCAGATAATAAAAAGGTATTGGCTGCCCAAACAGGGATCTCTGGTGTTTTCAGAACCATGGACAGCTCGTGCTTCTACAAACTACAACAACATGCTACAACACTGTACTATCAATTCTTCTTAGTTTCAACACAAAGTCAATGACTGCATTTTAGATGAAGTGTTATGGTTGATAGAGTATAGCCTTCTGTGTAAAAAAAAAAATCACTCAAGGAATGTAAGTTGTGCATAGTAATTTGGTTACACATAATACGTCTACAGCCCTCTGGAATGAGTTTTCTGAATCAGTCTTCTGAATGAATCCCAACATTTCAAACTCCTGATTGAGGTTGTAAAGACCTTATAGTAGCCTTCACAACCTGTGTGTGTGTGTGTGTATGTGTAGCGGAGCTGCTTCCATCCATGCGTGCTTCCAGCATTAAAAGCATAATGGTGTGCGCATGTATGTGCGTGTTCTCTCTGGGAGCTCCCTCCTCCCTCAGAACACTAAGGAACTCAGAATAGCTCAGAGCAACAATTTCATTGCAGCTGTCTGTCTTTCTCTAGGCAGGTCAGACTGCACAAGTAACATTATGCAGACGACAATGATCTGTGCGCTAAAAGCTCTTTGACGCACCGCTCCATCGGTTTGGCTCCGTAGCGGGAGCGCGTAAAATGTAAAAATGCCAGAGAAATTCCTCTATTTCAGTTCTTGGTTTTGTTTCAGCATTGAGAATGGCAGATGATGGGCGAGCTCGCTATACTTTTGTGATTTTCATATAATTACTGCGTCTTACAACGCGCACAGAATAAGGCTATACTGATGACCTGATTGTTCTCTTCGAGAGGAGCCAGATGGAGAATCCTGCGAAATATCTCTCATCGGTGCATGAGAGCCACTTCGTCCCGTTACCTTTCCAAGAGACCATGTGGAACTCGACTGAATCTGAAGCCAGGTCTGATGGCAGAAGGGAGCTGATCATCCGGACAGTGACTGGATCTTTGTTGTCCCTCCTAATCTTATGGACCCTGCTGGGGAACATCATGGTCTGCACTGCTGTGCTCCGCTTTCGACACCTACGAACTAAAGTAACCAACATTTTCATAGTTTCTTTAGCAGTGTCGGATTTATTTGTTGCCATTCTGGTCATGCCATGGAAAGCTGTGGCCGAAGTGGCTGGATATTGGCCATTTGGTACTTTTTGCAATGTCTGGGTGGCGTTTGACATTATGTGTTCAACTGCGTCCATCCTTAACCTCTGTATCATCAGTGTGGATAGATACTGGGCCATCTCAAGCCCCTTCAGATACGAGAGGAAAATGACCCAAAGAGTTGCCTTTGTAATGATAAGCATCACCTGGACTTTGTCTGTCCTTATTTCATTCATACCTGTTCAACTGAACTGGCACAAAGCCAGCGACGACGAGACGATCAGAGAGCTCAACTCAACCACTGTGAAAGCAGTGGAGGAGAACTGTGATTCCAGCCTCAATAGAGAATATGCTATTTCTTCATCTTTGATAAGTTTCTATATCCCTGTGGCAATTATGATTGTGACATACACAAGGATCTACCGGATCGCTCAGATCCAGATAAGAAGGATCTCTTCCCTGGAGAGAGCTGCTGAACATGCCCAAAGTTGCCGGACCAGCAGGCTGGAGTGCCAACACCACAACACCTTGAAGACATCCATCAGAAGGGAAACCAAAGTTTTGAAAACTCTATCGATTATAATGGGTGTCTTCGTGTGTTGCTGGTTACCTTTCTTCATCTTAAATTGCATAGTACCTTTCTGCAACAGCCCCCCGTCTGACCAAAGCGCAGGTCTACCGTGCGTCAGTGAGACTACATTTGATGTCTTTGTGTGGTTTGGATGGACTAATTCCTCTCTGAACCCCATCATCTACGCCTTCAACGCAGAATTCAGAAAGGCATTTGCCAGCCTTTTAGGGTGTCGTAATTTCTGTTCCAGCACACCCGTTGAAACTGTTAATATCAGCAACGAGCTGGTCTCATACAACCAAGATACCCTCATTCATAAAGAGATGGTGAAGGCTTATGTCAATATGATTCCTAACGTTGTGGAGTGCATTGACCATGAGGACACATTTGATAGAATATCACAACTTTCCCACAACAATGAAAACGCCACAGACTCTATTTGTGACCTGGATGACTGTGAGGCAGATATCAGTCTGGACAGAATGACACATTTCACTCCAAATGGATTACATTAGAAACCACCGTCTCATCACCTCTTTGCTTAAAAGGATGTATTTTTCTTCAAACTAAAGCTTATTCAGATTGTGATGTTGTTGTTGATGCTGAAAACAAAAGTCACATGTATTGGTGTCTAATAGCAAAAGTATCTTTTTGTTTTTAATGTTATAGCTTCTATATATTTGAAGCTGATAAATGTATCTCAATTCATCTTGTTGACTTGACTCATGTGACACGTGGAGTGTATAACTGTACGATTCTAGTGTCACTTTATTAGAAGATTGACGTCGGATTCAAAAATAATCTCTTGCTGTTTATCCGTATCCTGCCCATGGTCCTATTGACGTAGGGATTAAAGCCTTAAAGGCCGTACAACTACGCCAGTTCATTACATGCAGATGTCTAAAAAGCCTTATTTTCTTGAAGAGTGCAGTGTAAGTTTGAGGAATGTTTCTGGACAACATAACGTTTAATTTATTGTTTGCCACAATACTTTGCTATGTGCTTGCAATCACTCTCTCTCCCTTTCTCTCTCTCTCTCTTTTTCTCTCTCTCTCCCTTTCTCTCTCCCTCTCTCTCTTTCTCTCTCTCTCCCTTTCTCTCTCAGTCTCTCTCTCTCTCTACCTTTCTCTCTCTCTTTCGCTTTCTCTCTCTCTCACTGTGTCACACACACACACACACACACACTCACCCTCAAGCATTGACGTGGGAACCTTGGGGGATGGGGGGGGATGTGTCACCCCTAACATACTGTGTCCCCCCCACTCTCCCCAAAAAGAGCCTATAATGCAATCCTACTCCCATGCTCTCAAGCATTTTTTGTCATTTCAGAAATGTTTGCACGCAACAGATCAGGATGTCTAATGATGTAGTGGCTGTACAAAATGAGAGTCACATCTGTAATAGTTCCTGTTCTGAATCAACTGTCTTCAGACTTATCATTGAAATAATTTGAAACGTTCAAGACGAGACACATTTTCTGAGCAGTGAAGTTAAATATCTTAACCCATTTCACTCAATGATGTGATCATGTCCACTTCTGTTCAGGTGACATGATATGAATGTATACTGTCCTTCAAACCATCACGTGTCTCATCAGTGTGAAATAAAATGCTGTCGCAGAAAATAAATGATGTATTTGTTCGGTATTAGTCTGCCAAGAAAGTCTGTAAATCTATGAGGACAGAATGGGACACAAGCTCTGAAAGATTGGATGCATTTAAAACTGCCAAATAATATTTGCATGTGGCCGGGTTTGATAATGTTCCAAGACTGATCATTTTAAAGATCAATAAGTCTACAATGGTCAGATATTTCGTATTTACAATAGATATCAGAAATGGACTCCAACCATTAGATATTTGAAATCAATGACGTTTCGATGTTATGTCAAGATTAAAAGGTTTCTGCAGACAATCACTCTTGACAAGTCTTGTGTTTTGGAAGCATGCATGAGAAATTGAATAAATATCTAGTTTTGATACAAGGCTTCTTCAACATTTGGGGATTTGGGTGTGTGTGTGTGTGTGTGTGACTACATGACAAACCTTGCTGTGTCCCTGTCAATCTCAATTAAGATGGCAATCTAGAAGATAGAAGGAATAGAAGCGTAATATTTGATGGGGATTCACCTTGGCCCAAATGGCAAAGGTTCATTTTCAGTAGAAAACCACTTGGAATCTGTTTCTCCGTGTTGTTTGCTCTGACGCAAACGATTTTCTGCCTCTTGTGTACGTTTCCCTTGCCGAGGATAGGAGTGCTTACAATGAAGCTTTCTAATATTGAGTCCCAAGGGAGGAAACTGAAAATATGTATCACCACCATCCCCCCCCCTCCCCCAGAGCAAAGAAGATAAACCAGAGAGCTATGAGCATTCACCCTGCTAAGATATTAAAGGTAAGCTTGGCCTTGATGCTCCTTAAAGACAGAAGTACTGAAGAAGTGGAGGCGAGCACAGAGGGAATATAACTGTCTGTCAGTACACATTCATCAACAGCTTTCCTCTTCTCACTCTGTCTCTGTCTCTTTCTCTGCCTTACTCTTATCTCTGAGGCTTTTCTCACCCCCACCCTCACTTCTCTTGCTGTTTTTCTCGCTGGACTATATCAATCCCAAAAACAAGACATGCTTAAATTCATCTTTGTCTTTCTCTGCAGATTCCTTTCTTTCAGGACGATGTAAAATTCCTTCTCGTTTACAGATGAGTATTTGCAAGATGGAAGAGACAGGCATCGTTGTAGAATGGTAGTTAAGCAGTTCCTTGTGGAAAACAAATAGTGTTGTCAGTTATCTATCACATTTACATGTAGTCATTTCACACATGACTCCACGTACAATCGCCATATTCTCCAGTGGTTGTCAACTAACTACATTCTGAATCGTCCCCTATGGTCATTTCTGAAGTTCTCGCTAGTCAAATACTATTTTCATAGACAGACATTGCGATCCATGTCCTTGATCACGTTTCATCAGATGTTGACACTTGTTAATTTAATTCCTTATTGTTAACATTTACAGGACCAAAGATAGTGCTGCTTTCTTCTCACAGCTCTAGATCTAGTTATATATATATATATATTTCAGTTCGGATCAAAGATCAGTGTCAATTTCTGATAAGTTCCTGATCCAAAGTAAATCTATTTAATGGTAAAATGCAGAATCATAAAAATCTAAAAATAATTCTCCAGTCATTCCAGTCATTATGGTGTTACTAAGAACTATATTGTGTAATTGTGTTTTATAGATATCTACACACTATCTACACTGCTGACCACTACTAGAAAGTATAATCATATAACACAGTCTCGGCTCTCGAAACTGAATTAGAGCTTTAAGAGCTTCTTCTTTTAGGGCTGACTTTAAGAGCTGATTTGAAAGTCCTGTTACTAACCTACAACCCTCTCCATGAATTAACACCCTTCTACCTCTTCCTGCACCCTGGAAGGACACTGACATATCCCAAGAGCTTGTGATTTCCAAAATTAATTAAAAACCGTTGGATGCAGGACATTCTCATACAGACTTCTTCACTGGAACAAATAACCTGTCTCAATTAAGAGGGCTGAGATACCATTTTGACATTCAAAGTTAGGTCAGTTTGGTGCAAATTGGACAAGCGAAAGCTCCCAAGTGAGGTGACAGAAGAGGAATAAGAAGAGGAAGAGGAATAATAAGAAGCAGCAGGCAGAGTGATGTTTTCCCATTTAGGAAACAGGATCGATGTCTGAAATCCACAGTAAATAAAACATCAACATGGTCTGCAGACACTGGATAAAATGATTGACATGAGGGGACATGATCGCACACACAGAGGAATCATGATAAATCACTCTTGACCCAGGAGTCAGGTAACTGGATCCGACCAATCCTGTGCTGTAGCTGGTGTCGCTGACCTGGAAGCACACTGCATCTCACTCTGTCTCTCCCTCTCCCTCATTATGCTGGGGAGAGATTGGGGTTGGGGGGGATGGGGTACTCACAGTTGAGAGGTTTTCTGCAACAGGAATCACGTTGCAGGTCGTGTCTGCTGACACACCAAGTGTACTGACCTTCTATATCAAATGGCAGCCTTCCATCCTATACTGTGTGTGTCCCCGATATGTCTAAGACAGTAGGTCTTGGATGACATCCTGTTGCTTTAGACTAGAATGATGTCCCACAGTGACAAAATGACACAATAGCAAATCGATTCTGTGTGTGCCTGTCTGCATTAGTGTGTGGTGCAATGTGACAAAGTAATATTTAAATGTATGATATTTTCAGCATTTAGCAGCTTTAATAAAAAAAACTAAAACAATAAAACATTTAAAATAACATTGTTCGAGTTTTAGCTTAGTCAGGTTAACTTTATTGGCATGAAAACTACATTCTACATGTATTCATTTAGCAGACGCTTTTTTTAATCCAAAGCGATTTAGAAGAGAGAGCACTACAAAACATTCTACATTTCCCCCATTAAATTAAAATGGCAAGCAGGGATGTAAAATCTCTCAGCCTTAGCAGACATCAGTAATTCTTTCTAGGTTGCACATCAAACCACCTCCGAGAAATGAATCCACATATGTCAATGACTGCAAAAATGAAAACTACCAAGGCCATTATCCAACAGGGAGCACAGACTAGTAAAACCCTCTCTTTTGAAGTCAAACACAGTCAAACCATCATTTACATATGGTCATTTAGCAGACGGTCTTATCCAGTAAGTTATTCAGTAAGTACAGGGACATTTCTCCTGAGGCAAGCAGGGTGAAGTGCCTTGCCCAAGGACACAACGTCCCGTTGACACAACCAGGGTTTTGAACCGGGTACTTTCTGATTACTAGCCTGCCCGCCATACTAACCAACTACATAATTATTATAGTTTCATAGTATATATTGTTAGGAGGAGTTGACATATGTAGGCCTTTGCATGTGGCAGATGTCCTGGCTTTACTATCAGTGATGTTTATGAAATGTTTACGTAATTTGCACACCATGAAAGACAGATGTAGCTAATTATTTTTAAAATATCCCAGTTTCAGTTAACTTCTGTAAAAAAAAAAAAGAAGAAAAAAAGAGAATGAATCTATCTTAGTGTTGGCCTAAGGACATCTCCTCTGGACAGACTCAAGGAGTCTCATGCCTGAGATGCATTTAGTTTGTACATATTACAACATCACAATCATATATGTGTGAAACCTTCTGACCACAGCACTGACACCAGAATGACACTGAGGCACTTCCTAAACCCCTGACAAATGCACGAGGTGTGTGTGTGTGTGTGTGTGTTCTAGGGTGCATGAGGGAGAGAAATAATTGTTATGCAACCATTGCCCAGATTTATTTTCGGGAGGGAAATAATTATCCACTCTCTGACCCTAAAGCAAAGTTAGCTCATAGCTGACATAGAGAAGAGCTCTTTGAGTAATTGACACCAGCTTTATCAATGATTACATTTACATTATATGTATTAATTTTGCAGATGCTTTTATCAAAGTGATTAAGGGACTTGCATCGGTCACTGATCATAACAACAATAATGTCGGGTGTCCTTCAAAGAATATCAATCTTTAGTAATGATGTAAAAATTCAATGAGTATGACACCAATACATATCAAATAAAATGATAGATTTTTCAATTTGTTAAGTGAATTATGGGGATTTACAAGGCATAATATATCAATAAGTTCCTGTGTTTATAGATGCTCATTGTCCTGAACATTATTGAATTCCTTTTTTAAATGATTTACTCAACATGATTGATATTATTACATGAACTCATGGTAGTTTAACATTAATATTCATGTTCTTAAAGGTGTCATGTGCTAAAGTGGCTTGTGCAGAGCACAGTGGGATTTCTGGATGGGGAACTGCCCTGTTGAAGAGGGCAATAGCAGATGGGTAGAAGCTGTTCCTGTGGCGAGAGGTTTTGGTCCTGATGGACTGCAGCCTCCTGCCAGAAGGGAGCAGCTGAAACAGAATGTGTCCAGGGTGGGAGGAGTCGGCCACAATCTCCCTCGCTCGCCTCAAGGACCTCGAGGTGTGCAGGTCCTCGAGGGATGGCAAGTTGCAGCCTATTGCCTTCTCAGCGGCACGGATGATACACTGCAGTTTGCTCTTGTCCTTGGCAGTGGCAGCAGCGTACCAGACGGTGATGGAGGAGGTGAGGATGGACTCGATGATGGCTGTGTAGAACTGTCTTTGTCAGGTTACATTTCTTCAGCTGCCACAGGAAGTACATCCTCAACAGTCCTGTGCTTTCTTGGCGAGTGAGCTGATGTTCAACTCCCACTTGAGGTCCTGGGAGAGGGTGGTGCCCAGGAAGCTGAAGAACTCCAGAGGTTTTACCTGGCAGCAGCACAGGGTGATGGAGTGGGAGATGGGGCTGGACACAGCCTATAGCATCATCCTAAAATCCTCCTGTTCAGCTGTAACAACCAATACATCTACTGCAATTTATCCTTCCATTCCACACTGTTACATTTCCAAGTGTATATTTACAGACTCAGACATAGTCAGCAATAATATACTCATACTCAGTAATAATAGGACATGCTATTTCAGCAGAGATGAACACCAAGTTCCTGTTCTACACCGAGAGAGTTTGTAATTGGCTGCTTTATTGATTGGCCTTGCTTCCACTGAGGGTTGATGGGTATCTGATTCTCTCTTGGCACTCTGTCAACGTAACTTTCACTTTGGGAACTTTAAGAACTGAGAAATTGAACACAAGTCCCAGATGGAAGACGATTGTAGCTGTAATCTATTTGAACTGATTGGTGCAAACATACCTAAACGTCACAAATGGGATTGTAACTCAGAGGAAGAGGAAGTTCTGGTTTAGTAAAGGCCAATCAAATCTAAAAACAGTGTTAAACAATCAATCATTTTTTCAGGTACTACATAAACATGTTTACATTAAATGTAAAGCACAGGGAAATATCCTGACTTTTGCATTTGATAACTGGGTCTTTTAAGGAATATCATTTGTGGCAGCTTTCAACTGATGCTTACACAACCATCCTCCTCTGTAAATCCACAAATTCCACAGAGATTAGCAGATGGCTTCTCTCTCTCTCTCTGTCTCTCTCTCTCTCTCTCTCACACACACACACACACACACACACACCTACACACTGGTCTACAGTACAGGATCAAAAAGATATAACTGTTGCCTCAGGTGACGTTTTGTACATGAAGCCCTTTCTACTGATGTTGGTTGTCAGGGGGTCTCCAGTGTTTCCAGTTCAGTGAGCGCGGGAGACTGGAACAATTAGGGAATTCTGTTGTCTGAACATTTTGTCTGTGCGCTTGCCATCGTTGTAACAACAACCTTTTCGCACATTTTTTACACACATTTTCTGAAAGTGTACTCTCAGAGCTCTACACACAAATAAAAAACACACCCAACAGGCGAAACCCTTCCATTCTCATCGAGTTCTCAACCTTAAAGTTCCATAATTAATGAATGATTCAGTTTTGTCTTTCCTAATGTTTATTCAATGACTTCAGGGAAACATTTAGTACATTTAGCGCCGACAAAGGGCTTCATCTTGTTAACATATCTCAAAATACCTCATAATACATGCAGGGCTATTCTATTAGAATTCCATCACTCTCCAATAATTGTTTTCATTAAAAGATCCTCTTAAAGTTTTTACACAGGTGTGTAAATTACATCTGAGGCCAACCGAAAATGTGAAGACTTAATCGGGGTCAAGGTGTAACACTTTTAAATGCATGAGAAGCTTCCATCATTTCATGTTGCTGTGCTCTCTTCGAGTGATAAACGTGAACCAAATGGTTTCACCTCAGACAGCTGCCCTCCACAGGAAATTAACCTGCGTTCAGCTTGAATTTACTGAAATGCGATGCCAAATCCATTCTGTGTATTTATAGGTACTCCTCTTTTTACTAAAATGTCTGGTATCCATGGACATAGTAAACAGTAAACCTCTTAGAAGGTTCCAACAGATTTCAGAATAGGTCATTCTCATCATCTCTTAGACTAATTAAAAATATATCAGATATCTACTGAACATGAAATAGATTTGTGTTGAAATCCCCCAAAACAGCTATTCTTTGTTGGACACTGTGTGCTATTGTTAGGATTCATTCATGTCCATTCACCTTAAGTCCCCCATTCTATTCTTTGCTCACAGGTTTCTATTAAACAAAATCAATGCAGAGATGAATCTTGCCAGGACTCCAGTCGGCAGATCTGCTGCCAATACACACACCAACCACCCATCACTTTCAACTGGGGGGCAAAGATATTAGAGTAGATTTGAACCTCAGATAGTCTGGCACACAATACCCACAGTTATGTACTGTCTGACAGTCATGGAAGTCTATGGGATTCCCTGGGAAGAATCAATGAGTACAAATCTTTGATGGGAAAAAATTGGATTCGCTCTGAACATTTTTATCTTCATCTCACTTTATGGGAACCCAGTTTCCTTTATTCAACGCATGGAAGAGGGTGGGGGGGGGGGTGGGTTATTGTTTGGGCTGTATTGACTTTCCGTCAAGTGTTCAGTCACACTTTGGGAAGATTGATGGGTTTGACCTGGGAACAGGACATCAGTCTTCTCATAGAACTCTTACTAGTCATAAATTGCTCCTAGATAATCATGGGCCCTGCTGACTGCTGAGAATTGTAGCTCATGGACAAGCAATGACTGAGCTTTCAGGATTATAGCGTTGATACTTGGTTATTCATTGCCTTACTGTGTTCAACAGACAGCTTAGGGAAACACTTCAGTCAAGAGGGTGGACAGATCGATGAAGGTTGGCTGTGTCTGTTCTTGTATATTTAATTGCCTGCCTGAGCAAAGTAATTACAGTTAGTGGATTTAACAATGAACATGGTGACTATTTAGTGTAGGGGTGGGCAATCCTGGTCCTCGAGGGCCACTGTCCTGAAGGTTTTAGATGTTTCTCTGCTCCAGCACACCTGATTCAAATGAAGGGTCATTGTGAGACTTCCACAGAGCTTGCTAATGACTGGTCATTTGAATCAGGTGTGTTAGACCAGGGAAACACTGGCCCACTACCTCTGTGACACCCTATGCATGTGTGACCCTTTGTCTTCCTGTCGTCAACATCTGGAGAAGGTGTAGCCATGTTCCTACCTCATTTTCATCTCCAGCACACAGGTAGGTGGGATTCTGTCGACTTTACGCAGTGACCAAAAATAGATATACAACCCATCACAATATCTTATTCATTATTCATAACAAGTAGTAGATGCTTCCCCATGGACTCAATTGACTCAATCTGAGAAGTGACATGCTTGTGTACACTGCAGAGCTCATTTGGAAAGCCTCTCCAATAGTCCCTGCATTGCCTAGCATGTATGCAATCAAATAGGAAGAGTCTACTTTGAAAATGATTGTTTTTCTCGCTTTTAAGATGAGGGGGGGGGTGAAATATTTTTCAGTTAATTTTGTTTTTAATGCCACCAATGTTATCAAGTATTTTTCAGTTTATTTAGTTTTTAATGCCACCAATGTTGGGTTTGTGTTTGACTTTGAAAGTCATGTCTCAAGAACGTGTCTGAATGGGAATGTGTATAATTTAATGTGTTTAACAGATGCTCTAGCTAGCTTGTATCCCAGCACCTTTGGAAGTACTGCAGTGCCTTTGTAGCTCCCTTTGCCTCCAAGGTCTTCAGAGATCCAGCTTACAAAGACTTTCATTTTTTGTCTTGAATTCACAGACATAAATAACTGCACTCAGCATAGCTACAGTTCCTGCTAAGATAACCATCCATACCAACCTTGGCTGAGAATACCACCTGTGTTTTGGGCATTTTGAGTAAAGCCTGAAGCTTTTGCGCTCAATATCCCACAAGGACTTCCACTGTACTTAGCCTCCGCTTGCTAGCTTTGTAGAGCAGAAAAGTGGAAATGAAATCTATCTTTCTATGTGTGTCAGAAATAACACATTTTTATCCTGTTGACAGGTAATGGTAAGAGAATACGTTTGAAAGTTCTTATCATATAGGTCAACAGGGTACCAAATCTGTCTCTGTTTCTATTCAAATATGTGTTAAAGATTGGATCTACTTTTTTTCTTTATCAGGAGCTTTTTTCTGTTGAAGAAATAGAATAAAAAAAACAGAACTCCATAGTTGCACAGATAAAAACATCGATCAACAGATCTTGTTAAACTGAATTGCGTTTGTACAGTAAACGCCAACACAACTAAAAACCTTGTCCAGACTACAAATCTGTCCAGAGACCCATGGGCTACACCAAATTAACTTTATAATATGTATTTAAGTAACAAATAAATTAATTTGATTAAGATATATTGTAGCACTATTAATCTACAATTGCTTCTGAAATATACCAAACTTCTGTTGTTGATTGATACAAATGAAGTTAAACAAAAACTTAGTGTGATTTGATCGAAAACATGAAATAATCCCCCCTATTCTTGAATGTTCATGTTTTTCACTAGAGGGTTTCTGAATGAGATGGAGTCTGGACTGACATGTGTAACAACTAAACACACACACAACCAGACAACTGTGGAGAGAAACAGGCCAAACAGCCATCGTTCTCTGTCTCTTCTGACAGCACTGAATCGATTTCATCAGCCTGTCTTTGGGTTTAACAGCATAGAGCCACCCTATCCTGAATGAATCTAGCTCAATCCATTAAACTAGAACCTAACACCAACTGGCACAGACATTGCTATTCTTTCTGCGAACAGTCTCAATCCTTAAGGAGCTCAGCAGAGGTAACAAAAGACACTGTATGTCACAAGCAGTGTGACACTTGAAATTGTTTTCAGTGAAGAAAGAGGGAGAATTTTAACCGTTAATCAATTATGGTTGATTGTACAATAACGTTGGTGTTTTGAGGATGAGCTACATTCAATAGGTAAGCCAGGAAGCACTGAAACCTTGTATATGTGTCCTTGTTCTAGTCAGTGAGCGTGCCGTTGTTGAATTGGTCATGTTGGGATAGGATCTGGACAAAAGCGATCTGTTCTGAGTGTAACCTACCTGCCTCTATAAGCTTTAATCAGTTTCTTGGAAGTAAAATGAAAAGATGAGTAAATTAATTCAGTGCATCATGTGAATACGAAATAGATGGTACTTAAGAATAGTAATTTAACATATCCTTTATATCTGAAAACAACATTAAAACTATTATTAATTTCTAAGTATTTCTTTGTTTGACAAAGGTTTTCAGGATAATTAATCGACAACAAAGTTGAATCTGAATCTAAAACTGACTCTGATAGCAAAAATTCTTCCATTGACAATAAAAAAAATGCTACTGGGAGATAGACGAAAAGCTTGACATTTTTAACATACATGTTGGCAAATAGTACATATGGTTGGTGGCTAATGAGCGTCTCTGGGTGTTAGTGTCAAAAATAAGCAGCTTTCCTACTTTACTGCTCCTGACAGAGGAAGCACAGTGCACATGGAAATGAGACTAGCTGCTGGTAAACACAGAGACACTGAGAGACACTGTAGAGAAGTCACTGAGTCCCTAAGGGTCTGAAGAATCTGGGAACTACCCACTCAGCCACCCTGTTTCTACTAACAACCATTTCCACAGAGTTTCTATAGAAACTGCACAGTCCATTTCTATTGGTTTTCTGCCAGTCGTTGAGGGTTGCAAACGAAGATTGACTGAAACCATTGCTGTTACTTAGTGGCCTCTGTTACCTTTCTTCAATGTCCAGTGTTCAACACACTTTTGCTGCCCAGTTCTTCAGCCAAATCTCCGTATATGTTTGAGTGGTTGACAAAAAAGGTCAGAAAGGGTCACTGCTCTGTTTTATAGGACTCACTTTTTTATGTGTTCTAACGTTACACTATCACCTTATATGTCACTCAGAAACCAGTGCTGTTGACCTCTCCAGTTACTCCCCTCATTTTTAAAGAACCTTGCACAATAGTTCTCTCACTTTTTCTGTGGCTGTGGGCGTACAGTGATTGATCATGACAGTTGAAGCTGCCGTCAGAATGGCTTGTCTGAGATGCCACAGTGCGATGTTGTGCCAGGCCTGAGAAAGTGACAGATAAAAATTAGGACAATCTTCAAAAAGAATATTGAAAAAAATAAACGCATATCACGTGCTGTGTGTGAGGCACCAAGTATTCATTCCAATGTTATGAGAAAGTATTTATCATACAGTACTTTCTTCAGTGTGTCGCACTGCATTCCAGAGTATTTCCCAAAGTCATTATGATGTCACAGTTTCCAGTTATATTATACTATCAATGTTCATTTAAGTATTAAACTGAAAATCCATAAATCTCTTGCTGTGAGTCCCTCTCTATAGTATGGCTCACTGTAAAGTTAAGCTTTCCTTCTCAAAAACATTTACCTGGTTGTACACTGATTGATGGCTTTATACTGTTTAGAATGTGTCAAACACATGCAGTGCTATGCTTTCTGCATGTTTTGTAAAACAACCATTAGATATTTAACTATTCCATCACAGCATTCAGCCTTGAGACACCGTAAGGCAACGTTGACACATGACTGATGGTTCATAAATACACACTGGTGCTACCCAACAGGTGATTTATGAAGAAGAAGAAGTACTTCCAAGTATGATAATGTATGATAAAGTTAAAAACTTCAGGAACAGACAAGTAGACTTATTATTCCATAAAGATAATATAAGATAATCCTTTATTCATCCCGCAGTGGGGAAAGGTACAGTACACTCGCAGAGTGTGTGACATTTCTCCAGGGTGTCTGGAGCTCCTTAGTCCCATCCACTCCTCCTGACCAAAAGGGACTTCAGGAGCTTCCAGCGGCTTCAGGCGACACTCAAACTGCTGGTGTTCAAATAGTTTTGTTATCAAGTTCAGACACCAAGTATCCCCTCAGGGCTGAAGTCATCTTAACACTTATAATGATTACAGTATATCTATGTCAAGATGACACCTGGGGTTGTGAATGGCCTATTGATCAAAATACAGACCACTCACAACAAGGAGATCCAAAGATTGATGTCACAATGCTGGTCAACTTTGAGGTTTTTCTTTCTCGAAACGATTTTGCTTTCGTTGGTCAACAGCTGTCATGGTGCTCAGCTTGGATTTTTCAAGTAACTGTGAAGGAATGTGCAGTCTGTTTCTACACAGTGCGAATGCAGAGATACATTTACTATAGTTATAGTTGTATAAGGTATTATCATAACATATCAAAATGTATTTCAAGTTGTTTGGTAATATTTAACACTTTCCACACGTTTCTGTATTGTATATGATGTTTTTTCTACACACGCATCAATATGATATTGCTGATTGTTGTCTTATGCTTCAGTGCTATTTTGCTTTAAAACATTAAACAACTCGAAATTGCTTTGATGTCAAAGTTGTCCATCTATAATTATGACTTGCTTAATTTATTATCCACAAGGCACACTCCTGTTGCCTGAATTTCAAAAACACATTACATTCAGCCTTCACAGATGTTACCAAAGCTATTTGCATAGCACCCCACATAGATCAACAGCATGACTTTGCATAATGTCAGAGTGATTAAACCCTGCATTCTTTGTCTCGTTTTATTTCTGCTTTTGACTGACACAATGCCATGGCAGAAAGCTTGGATCTGCTGCAAACATCAAGCCATCTTGATGTTCTTCTCTGTAATAGAATACATTCACTGTACACAAAGTGATTCTTCTTCACGAATGTGAAGCTCCGACATTTCCAATTATCTTTCTCCTCACCTCAAGCCCGGCTCGTCGATAAAGGATATGTGTTGTCTCACGAGGGGGGGATGGATTCAAGATGTTTCACTATGACACTGCTGTGTCACTACTAATTGTCCATCTGTGCATCCCATGGTACCATAAGAGGCACAGTACACCCAGGTGCATGAAGTACCCCCCCTGTCTGGTGTCATGTGGGCCTGACGACATTCTGGTCACACATCAGTAGTCAGTAGTTTGACTTCAGTGATATTTAGAAAGGTTCTAGATCCCATGTCTGACATTTTTATATGTTTCTCTCCTTTTGTTGCTCATCTCATAGCTCTGTTTCATGATAGCATTCTTTTAATAAAGAAATCTTTTCGCAGTGTTAGCATTTTAATCTTCTAGAATTCGTGTTTCTCCTGGAATCCAGGTTCTTCATGGTCTTATTTCATCTATATCACTGTTTTAAATCTCTTCTGAAAATGGGTCATACATGTGCTATGCTTATTGTATTACTTTTATGTCACGCATACGTGCTTCTCTCTCTGCTAGGGCTTCAGCAAGTGTCATGGCTGCTATCTGGGAACTTCTCTGTCCTGTCAGCGATAATTTTTTTCTGATAAAAAGTCTGAAGACCCAACACTTTATTAATGTAGGGTCTTGGTGTGGCAGAAATGGGTGTCTCCAGTTTGAGGCCAGGGGCCTATGCGTCCAATCAAGGTTCAGCGTTAACGAGGAAACTTCAGATTAAACCCAATACAGAAACCTTTGGGTGCAATAGCCTACCATTAAAATACAAAAAAAAGTTATAAATATAGATTTAAAATATTCAGTCTTCAAATAATTCATATTATATTGTTTTCAAAAATAGTTCATGTTTAATTTAGAAAATGTATCATGTTTAGGTTTGAGGCATCAAACTGCAGTAAAAAAAAAAAAAAAAAAAACTATCTTGTCCCTGCCCACTTCCTTTACCCTTCTCAATACAGATACTTTGGTTTGCTAAGCAGATACAGAAAATGGCACCCCTGCACCTGACTAATAAATACGTACATTCAAATACACTCAAGTCTTGAGCAGCTTTTGTTCTAACTAGAAGGAACTTTCCATCTCGATGATGTCACTTTCTAACCCGTTCTCCACTTCTTTGGTCCCAGGTTTCATATCCAGTACTCCTTCCATTTCCTTGTCTTTCAGATCATCTTCAGCTTGGATCTTGTTGATCTTGGCAAAGCTCTGGCTGATTTCAACAAAAGTCTTTTTTTTGGTCTCAGGGAGGACGAAGTAGAGATATAACGCACCGAGTGTGCAGATCACCACAAAGACCAGGAAAGCATAAGTTTTGAGGCCCTCCTGCACAAAGACAAAATAAATGATAGAATCATTTAGTATTTATACTGTAGACATGATCATACCAGGACTTCTGTATCTGTCTTTTCAAATAATGTCCAGGTTGATTTGGAAAAAAGAAAGAACAGATTTTCAAATGAGTTAAACCAAAAAAATGAAAAAAAGTGCTCTCTCATCCTACCACCCCCCCTCTTTCTCTCTCTTTTGCTCTTTTTCAGCTATTATCCCTCCTGTGCCGCAATTTCCAACAGGATGCAACGTCACAGAAAGTATTTATTTGGTTATCTGTCAGTTACACAAAGCTTGACATTGGGACATGCAAAAACAAAATCCCTGTTCCCCAAAGATGTTTCTCATTCATTTAGTTTCTACTGAATTGAATCTGTTGAGCAGTAGAGCTCAATTCTGCTCACACACACACACACACACACACACGTACATTACAGTTACACACACGCAGCGAGCGTCTCAGTGTCTAGAGTTCACCTCCAGAGGGTCAAAAGAGCATCCCAGCTCTGGTGAATCACATCCTAGAAATAGACCCCCAGTGAAAACAGAAGCACAGTTGAACTGAGGTCATCTGAGAAATGAGCTCAAAGTGCTACATTTTTGTCTTGAAAGTGCAATTCTGTAGTCCATCAAAATTATTGTTGAGAAGGAACCCAATATTTGGTCTTTTTTTAAATGCCATGATCTGTTCATGATTGAATGGTTGTCATTTTTTCTTGGGTAATTCTCAGGTAAAATTAAGCCAAAATGTGTTAGAAGCCATTCACAGAATACAAATTCTTCACATTCGTCAGTGCACAAAGCAGTGACCAAGTTCAGGCCAGAATAGCCATTGTTTACTTTGTTTAAATAGCAATTAAGGATCAGCATCTGATAGCTTTTCAGGTGTATATATATTTTGTTTTACTTGCATTTTCATTTTTTATCCCAGATATAGCCTAAATCATAAAGGATGAACTCATGCTGTCTGCCAATAACAGGGTTTAATGACAGATTTTAAATCCAGATAGAGAGATTACCAGAGATGAGGAAACCTGAGTAACCCTGAGTATGATGTCACTGCAGGAACTTTAATCCGCTGTTCATGAGGATATGTCTATGGAAGCTATTATTCATAGTTATAAACCACACTGTGGTCAAACACCAATGAAAGTATTTCATTTTGGTATTCACCTTTAATGTCCTCACTTGCTACTCGGGGTTATATCACCATCATGTGATTCGCTGGCTCTGTCTTTCGAATATTTCCAAACTGAATAAAGAGGGCAACGTTATATTGCCTGACCCATTTAACAGCGCTTGTGACATAATGCCTGTGTGCAAAGTTTAAAAATCTCCTCTTAAAGGACCTCTGGGTTTGTATCACAATAACACGATGAGTCATAGACCAAATAAGTGTTCCTATCCTCTGTGCTGTCATTAATACAATTTTTGCTGCCACTATGGATACACAATGAAAGGGAGCTACTTTTCCTCTATAAGCTTTATTTGGGATGCAGGCTCAGTCTTACTTAGCCTTAAGCGTACACACACACACACACACACACACATCTGTATTGCAATTCATGTGAGGACTCGCAATTGACCTATCGCAAAAGCCACGCCCCCAAAACGGATTTGACCAATCCTACGTTTGTCACTGGTCACTATTTGAATAAGATCCATCAAGCTTTTGGTCATTGTGGCACACGGAACATACAAGTCAGTGAAACAGGGTGATATGCTCAATTCTCAGCAGATGAATATCTGAAATATTAAAAACATACTTTTGTCTGTTTCAACGTACTGTTTTATTGTACTCTTTCTAGCTATTAAATGTGAGAGTACATTTGCAAAACTGTGAATGGAGCTTACACTGCAACACTTAACATTGCTGACAAATTGATTTGCTTTAATCAATGAAGCAGTTTAACACAGACCCTCGTCCTACTGTACTGAAGCACAGTAAGCTTTGGTTTCATTGTTGACATGTCTGCTTCCTTGTTGATTTGAATATTCAAATATAAAAATATACACTGCATATTGCTTTCCCTTGAACTGGAAGAATCAGTTACACTGAAAAGGGCAGGATGCTACTCATACAGTAGTACTAGCAGTATCAGTAGTTTACAGTAGTACTAGCAGTATCAGTAGTTTACAGTAGTACTAGCAGTATAAGTAGTTTACAGTAGTACTATCAGTATCAGTAGTTTACAGTAGTACTAGCAGTATCAGTAGTTTACAGTAGTACTAGCAGTATCAGTAGTTTACAGTAGTACCCACTATACAAAAAAGCAATACTTTACAGACTAACAACGCTAATTAAGGTGGGAGTGACCTAATGTCAGTTCATACCTACCCATGAATAGGTTCGAACCGTGTACTTTCTGATTAAAAGCCTGACTGCCTAAGCAACTGTGCCACATCACTCCCACTCCCCTAAAGGGATTAATTAACAAGAGAAAAACACTCTAGTGTGAAGAGGTCCACTGAATTAATCACTCAGTCTTAGTTTAAAGTTGTTAGAAGTAGCATTCCCCTCTACTGGACCTCTTTAAATGCTCCTTGGAACACAGCTTAAATGGTGTGTTAATTAGGGTTCTGTAACAGGATTTGGCAGCGTCTGTCACATAGCTTGTCTTGAAACCCAAAAAGCGAAGGTTGTGTCTTTTTTGGGCTTTAGATTATGCTGTGCTGAAGATTTAGAAACCTCCTACTTTTTTGTATCAGGGGAATACTAGGCTGCAATTATGAATGAGGATTACAAATCTCTGTCTGCATGACAATTGTAGAGGAACTGCTTTCACCCTCCATGTCTGTGGCTGAATGGACATTTTCATCCATCGGTTATGTCAGGACAACCAAATAAATCCCCCTCTAGTAGCAGAAGTCCGTATTGCCTACAGGGAATTTTCTTGAAAAGAATGGGTGACATTTGCTGCGTGACATCGGTGCTGTACTTATGTCTGAGAATTTCTCGCCTTCAGTCCAGCCTATGACAACAGAGTGAGTGTCCCTTAGGTCAGGGGTCAAAGCTAAAGGTTGACTGACCACAGTAAGGTGATTTGTCACGATGGCAGAGGCCATAGGGCAAGCCTGGGTTTGAGGGCTGATTTGATGGGTGGTTGTTCTGACAGCCAGCCATGGTTTGGTCAGAGTAGGGTCCAGGTGTCAGAGGGTGCCCTGTTGACACGAGCCAAGAAGCTCAATGGCACCACCTCCCCCATCCAGCCACCCCCACACACACACACACACACACACATCATCCACTGCCTGGGGGTACCTTCGCCAATGTCACCAGTGCTGCCAGTCAATGCAGCTTTATTTGTGTTGCTTTGGTGGCTCTAAAAATAACCCGGCTGTCATTTCCCCCCTCTTACACTCATCCTCTTCTCAGCCAGTGTTTCACCGTGTCTCCCTCTCTTTCCCTCTCTCCCCACGCACTCATTTTTCTCCTAATAATCCCTCTTTCATCCCTCGTTACTTTTTGACTAGACCATGCCTCTCTCTTATGCTAGCTCTAACTATTTGATTTTTCATGACGTCTGTCTCTTTCTCTTCCTTCTCTCGTTTTCTTTTCCAGTTACTGCGTGTCTATGAAATTGTCTTGCGAGGCAACATGAGAGCCTGACTGAAGTGAGAATTAGAGAAAGAAACACAATTAGTGCCTTGTGTCATTCTTCACAATCCTTATCATGCTGACAAGGCATATTCAATTACAAATTTCCTCTAACAAATGAACTCTGATTGAAATAATAGTTTAGGATCAGAGGGCAAGGCTGAAACATGTATTTTACTTATGAACGATTACTTGTACGAGTTTCTCTTTGAAATTGATTGATAATAAACGACTATCAAGCAACATAAGAACTTGGATGATTGTGTCGAGATTTTTTGGGGGTAAAGGATGTATAAACGGGTTAAATTGGGTTAACGTACAGTTTCTTTCAAATGTTGAATGTTCTGACAGGTGGTAGGATCACTCAGTGATCGACACTGTGATCATTTTCCATCTCAGTTACTTTGATAAAAACAGAATTAACAAGGACAGATTAAATGTATCTGTAGACAACAGACAACACCGATATTTATATATATACAGTATATATATATGTGCAACAGCAGCTATGGCTGATATTTTAAACTTTGGTGTTGACTGCTATAGCTAAATGTAGAGAGACCTAAGGGGCGGTGTTGAAAGCTATTGTAGACGTTTGACAGAAGGTCATTTTCCATCACTTGTATATCTGACATGTTGCCAGTGGCAAGAGATTTGCTCTTTGAGCACAAACTTTGGAGTGAACTAGTTTTGTTGTTGGATGAAAGTCATTCAGAAGGAGCTGGTGGTAAAAGCTCCTGCAGGAAAATTGTGCACTATTATCAACCATTCAGTGTCTTCATGTTGGTTATATACAGCAAAGAAAAATGATTTAGGTTGTTGAACTAATCCAGTTATTTGGTGGCCAGGAAAAACCTAACTTTTAGACAACAATAATACAATAGAATAAAAATGATTTAACCTTGATTTAACTAGAAATGACCTTTGTTGTAACTCCATTAGTGAATAGAGCATGGGAAGTCTAATATCTCAGTGAGATAATCTCTATCTGATGCCAATGCAATTTCAATTGATTTACAGCAGCATTTTAAAACACCTGGTCAGCAATTCAATTCAATAACTTATTGGCAACCAGTGTTCCCACGTTGATCTGGCATCGACATTATAGAAGCAGGGCCCAATGCCAAACTACTGCTATTTTGATCATGCCCTTGACAAAAGTAGGTGGGAAAGAGGGATATGAAGTTGGATGGGGGAGGGGCGGTTGGTTAAGGAGTTTTTATGGAAATCTATTTTAATCATTTATCTGGGAGAGATTGATGGAGATAAGAAAAAACACTTTCAGGGTTGACTAGAAATCAATTGCACACTGATACTTCAGAAAGTTGGGATATACAGACAACCATTTGAGATAGATTAAGAACAGGGGTGAAAAGAGATGTTTTCCATGAGACCTTTAGCATTCTGGTGAATCATAAAGCTAAATGCCACATTGATTCCTCCCACAAAAAATACAATATTGTGTTCTTTAGGACTGGAGCGTCTCTGTGAATCCAATTACACGGACATGGGAACTAGTCACTGTATAGGTCAACAAATAGAGAGGCCAAATATTTCTTATTGATTAACTGATACCATTGTTGTCACCTACACAGACACACTGATCTGTTCTACCAACTTCACGGACATGTTCCAACACTATTTCAAACCCTCGACAGTCGACAGTAGAGATAAGATCACAATGTCATGATCTGTTTCAGTAATTAACTAGGCTGTGTGCAAACAATGGCTTCTGACCTTCTCTGCATGGCACGAATGGCACACCTAGAAATGGCATAAAAACATTGATTTAGCCATTTGTTTTGTAATTCACAGTACAAGTGCTTACACAGCGCCCATGATGAAATCAGTGGTTGTAAAATTGCGAAATTCAAATTGTGAAAATGAACTTCGTAGAATTAGCTTGAGCTAATGGTGGGAAACTAAACCCATTCAAATTTGTACACACAGCGATTACAGGCTAGAGCGATAATGTCAGAGATATCTACTTAACTGAAAGGTTAGCATGACCTACAGACTTTTCATGTGTTGTCATCTATTAGCATATAGACCAGAATAGATGGACCACACTGCATATTTAAGAACCGGTAGAAGGCTATTCATCACAGTAAGTAGAAAGGATTTATTATTTATGAACACTAACATCCAGTTGATTAGTGTAATGTTTAAAATGTTAATGATCTGGTAAATCTAGTGGAGATACAGTATACTCACGCACACACACACACACACACATTCACACACATTCTCACCACACAGATATAGAGTGAAAATGTGCAGCATATTTTATAACGTGAATAAACGTTACTGACCACTGGAATGCCTTCTACCACATTCTTCGTAAACTTAAACTTAACCCTAACATTTACTCTATGAAGCACAAGCCATTATAATTCAGACATCGCTGTCTTTATGTAAAGAGAAATCGAAGATAATGAATAATACAGGGAACTGCCAATGTAATTGGTCAAGGTTACGTTGCTTGAGTTGCCCCAGATTTCAGAACACTTTTTAATGGGTAACGACGAATACCGGGTTTAACCTGCCTGACATTACTGTAGTACACCTGAAGAACTCAGAAAACCACATCAGCAAATCCCCACTGACCATGAGAAACAGCCTATTGTTTGGGAATCGTGAGGAAGAAAAAAAAACATCAAACTGCATGATTGGTCTCCTTTAAAGGAAGTCAGGTGGCTGATCGGTTAGGGTGTTGGGTTCGGGTGTTGGGTTAGGGTGTTGGGTTAGGGTGTTGGGTTAGGGTGTTGGGTTAGGGTGTTGGGTTGGTAATCAGAAGGTCCCTGGTTCTAATACCAGCTGTGTCAACATGACGTTGTGTCCTTGGGCAAGGCACTTCACCCAACTGTCCTCATGGGGGGAATGTCCCTTGCTGTAAGTCGCTCTGGATAAGAGCGTCTGCTAAAAAACTACAAATGTCAAATGTAAAGGAAGTGAGGCTCTCTTGGATCGTTCCCATGACAGCCCTCTTGGGGAACACTGTTCTGCTCTCTTCCCTCGTCCCTTTCTTAGGGGGAAACCTCTCACCCTCAGTTCAGCTTCATACTGTACCAGTGAAAAGGGAGACGGCAACAAGAGGAATGTTTAGGGTAGCAACCAGGGAGCTCATTACTGAAGAAGGGCTTGGGAACACTCTGAAAGTATTTGTGGCGTGGAGCAGAAGCCTAGGGCTAGGCTAGATCAAATAATTGAGGACAACGTACCACCATCAGACCAAAGGTGAGTGTTTGTTTATATTTGAAATATAGTAAAGTTTCTAAATGGCATCAAAACACTTTTAGGGCAAAGCAATTTGCAACTTGAATGTACGACAGCCAAATCTCCAGTCTATGAACATGAAAAGTATGAGTTCACCAATGTCTATTGGATTGAATGCTTACCTAGTCAGATGGCAGATCAAATCAAAATGTATGTCTATAGCCCTTTTTAAAAGCAATGTCACAGAGGGCTTCACATATGCCCATAGAACTGCCCCTCAACCAACCTAAATCCTCAAGGAAGACAAGGAAGAACTACCAGAAAAACTCATTGGAGGAGAAAAATTTGAAGAAACCTTGGGAGGAGCAATTCAGTGAGGGATCCCCTCCTCCAGGGACGGTTGGTGAAAGAGAGGAGCAGAACACAGGCTAAACATAGTCATACATTTAGAGAAGAGAGTTAATTTGTTGTTGAAACATTAAAATCCAGTGTTCAACATGTCAAAATAGTATGCTTATCAACAGTAATGTTTTCAATCATTTATGTGGGTTTTTTATCCTCTCATTCTCACTCATCATTAATTCATCTCACTCATCATTGCCTAATTACCTATCAATTTTCAGGAGAAAACCAAACCTGTGGTTAGCCAAGAACCAAGCACGACCCCAAACTGCCAACAAATTACATCATCTCTCATCCAACACCATCTGCTTCCAATATTAACACATAAAGATGTTCAGTTTGCATGTGTTTAAGACCTCGAGAGATTAGATGAAAGAAAAGGCTGTCAGGACCAAAAATGACATTACTAATAATTAGTAAGCATTTCTTCTATACCTTTCCTGTATACACAAATATATGACTTTTTACTGTATTTGTGTTCTACTCAGTGTTTACTAAAAAATATCAAATTCAGGCATGCTGTATACCTGGCAATAGACCTTACTGCTTCAGATCTGGGGATTATTTGGGTCATGTGTCTCCTCTCTGTTGACGTCCAAACACCGCAGTACCATAGTGAAGGCCATATTGTTTGGTGGAGATTTTCTTTCCGTACAATCATTAAACTCACCTGAATGAAAGGAAACAGAAGTCCCACGGCAAAGTTGGACAGCCAGTTGACAATGCCTGCTATCATGAAGGCAGCGGGCCGGTATGATTGCTCAAAGAGTTCACCTGTAAGAACAAAGGGTATCCCACCTGCCAGAGAACACAAACAGAACCTGTCAATCACAAAGGTCAACATGAGATTTAAACAGAAACCCACAAAGCACCTGGAAAGAATCTTTACGAGCGCCTCTCGGGAGTTGGCTGAGCCAGTCAAGTTGAAATGTGCATTCCTGTCGGTCCAGGCTCAAACTATATTGTAGTTTAATGTGAATGCTCTACACGCATACTTAGGGAACAAGGATGAGCAATTACATTCCTCTGTGGATTCAGTTTATATTTCCAATTTTACCCACTTCTTTACCCCATGAGAAATTCATTAGATCTTGTAAATAACACTCTGTTGCCCCTCAAGAACTGTTTACACAATAAACAACATTGTTACATCAATTACATGAGTTTTAAGACTCAATTATAATCTTCAGGTCTTACCCTTATCTGCATATTCCTACACAAAAGATACCATAAATAGTATCCCCCTCATTACTGTTGAATAAATGTGCCCTGATCGCTGAGGTTAATGGGAGCTCGTATACAATAAGATAATCCTTTATTCATCTCTCAATGGAGATATTTCTGTTGTGGAGGTGTTGTCGTTTTTTTCCTAGGTCAGAAGAGGCTGTGATAATGAGGATGTGTGTGTCAGCTACAGCTGTGATAGATGTTTTCTGCAGGCTTTCTGAGGAGACAGCGAGTGTTCGTACAGAGACGGGTCTGAGGAAGAGACAGGGGTTTTGTGTGTTTTATTGTTTGTTGCTGCAGTGACTCTCGGCCTTGTAGTGTAGAGACGTGCTGACCGTCAGGAATGATGAAGGACAGATAAAGACACACATCCTCTTCACACTAACTTGGCCTTTTAAAGATTAATTAGAGCAGTTTTCTATGAGAGGGAATCTGGGATATTTTCTAAATTTGATGCTTGACCAAATTAATGTTAATAAAATACTATGGGGTATTTGTTTCATTGCTTAATTTGATATGTCAGCCTTTGTAACAATGTTATGGTTTTCAAACCAAATGGTACAAGATTATTGCAGACTGGCTACATTAAACCAGCAGCATCACAGCGCTCAACCAGCTGTTGTGTAAGAGTATATGTGGAGAAATCCTGGAGCCAAACAATTCATCCTCACTGACCATATGGACTTTCTAATGACTTTGGTACCTTCTGTATCCAGTGCTTGTTCTGAAACATACTGTACAGTTTATTGCTTCAGTGGGTTTTAGTTGGAGGCTAGTGATATTATATAATTTTGAACAGACACTATAAATAAAACTAATTACATAAAGACAACACTGAAGTCTTCTAACGTCGTTTTTTTTCTTCTCCTGTTGTTCAAAAAACAATTATATATCCTGTAAAAACAAAAAATAGGGTTGTAGGTAGGCGTCACATAGTCAAGTATACGCTTCCTCTTCAGCATCAAATTCCCCAAAATTCACTTTGTCAGACCCAGCAACATTTGACAAAGTTGTATTGGGCATTCAGATACAGGTAAGAATTTTGTCCCCTTCGTTGAGTATGCTATCTTACCTTTTTTGTGTGTGTAAAGGACAGAGTAGGACTCTGTTAACATGGACAATCATTTTCCATTCTAAATGCATTTCCCCATTAACACAGTCAAATTATTCTCTCTCCTTCTGTCATGTGGATTATATAAGTGCAAATGTGTTCCTGTCGGTCGATTGTTAGGTACCTTGCTGTCTACCATATCTCTAACTTCCTCTTTTCTTCAACAAATTGGACTTTACATTGACAGGCAATCTTTTCTTCATCTCTGTCTCATCTACTTCTCTTCCCTGTGCCATGTGGCAGCTCATTTTCACCTAAGAAGGTCTCTCATTACCGTCCAGCTCTCCACTGACTTCAGGCTACTTCCTGTCTCTCGATCTGTGTCTCAGTGCTGGAGGCTATTCATCTTCGTCACCAGCCCACTGTGTTGGCTACCTCATCCTGTCTGTCAGCACTTCAGCTTTCTTTTAGAAACACGGACTGTTTTCCATGGACAAGGTGCTGCCATGTTGCCCCAAAACTAGTCATGTTCCCTTGGAATTGATGATTCTACAACAGGATCCAGTCGAATCAGGTCCAGGAAGCAAAAAGTTGCTTTCTTGCTTTATTGTTCGCAAACCTTATGTTCGCATGTTCTTATGGTTATTCCCTTTGGCACTTATTGGTTCTCACAATGTATGTTTCACAATCTAAAGGCCGACTATGTTTTGGGGTCTATCACTGTGACCGATGCTCTTTTGTAAAGCTCTCACTTGTAAGTCGCTTTGGATAAAAGCGTCTGCTAAATGAATAAATGTAAATGTGAAGAGCAGACACCAGGAGTTCCCTGGGGTCAACTGTTAATACAATACAGCCACTAAACACAACTAAAACATCTCAATTGAGAAAACAGACACTTGTAGTGTTGAATAAAACACACTGAAAGCATTTTAGCAATGAGCAAAAACTACCCTAAATGGGTTTATTGGTATATTGTATTGTCCATTTTTACTATCGATGGTCGATTCATTTTCAAAGTAATTAGTTTCTTCCCTGTCAGACTAATTTAAATGTTGTGAAAGTGTGTGTGAATGGGGTGTCACTAGTCTATATACGCTGATCTGATTAATACATAACGGAAATTGTGTGTAACCCCAGAAAGCAGGCTGTCTCCCCTTAAAGCCTCATGGTTCACATGCATTATTTTGATGACAGATTGGTTTGTACTTCATTGTTTGGTTAGAGAAGGTCTAATGCCACTGAACAACGATGTGAACAATGAAATTCTCTATCAGCACTGGCAGCTGTAAAAAAAACGAAACAAAAAAAGTCATCAAGGTATTTCAATGAATTCAAAAGCAGCAGCTGCACCAAGACAATGGTACGACAATGAATCATTTGAATGGCTTGGGATGATGAAAAACAGGGAGATCATCCATCATGTGGGGCTGCCAATATAGCGATGCATGGTTGGGGTCCATGGAGTGGAAATTAAATGTTCCAATACAGTCCTAAACTTTGGGAAGGATTTCAAAGTATCCAAAAAGACTACCTTAAACAACATGTCTACATGTCCATATAATATGACATTGTGTATTCGCAATTAGGACACTCATCACTTCCATGAGGTTACATGTCATGTGTGTCATGTCATTCTTAACATGACACACATAATCAGTCCATCCACATGTTTTGTAGATCTGTGAAGCAGATTGCCAATTCTCTGTGCGAAGACACGAACCTGCATCTTAATTTGACTGAAATTGCCTTATTAACGAAGTTGATCATTTAAAGATAATACACTATGCAGGTGGTCAGCACAGCTGTCAAATGAGTTAAGTAAATTATATTATAATGCATGACGAAAACTGATCCATAATGCATGAGATCATAGCTGAAAAGACATATAGGATAGCCACTGTACATGTACACTGTGCCCCATTTGTCTGTCGAGGTATGACCCACTTACTTCCTCGCAGAATGTGTTTTACATACTGTTTCTTACATATTGTTTCTTTATAGACTTTCATGAGGTTAATTGCTGGTGATAGATTATTCATCAACAACAGTAGGCCATCTCAATAAACAATCCTAACCTTGTTTAAACATTAGATGATAGGGGCATTTTATTGTTAAAATAGAAAAGATAGTCTATTGACTTATAATAAGTCTTTACTGACGTTCTTTATATGGGATACAGTGTTGTTATTGATCTTAAATCAATAACAAACATCATCTCAATTTCTCATTATGTGTGTGCTTGTCACTGTATTTCTCGTGGTGTGTAATTTATTTTGAATAACTGCTGGGTCAATAATGTGTCTAATGCAGTGTTTCTCCTCTGATAACTACACATCACTATACATGTTGATTTAGTTGGAGTTTCTATTCAACCTTATGGACTGAAAACAATTTGATCGTTGTTTGTTTTTCTTTGAAAACTTTCTTTCTTTGACACACTGGTGCATGTATTCTGAATAAACCATATCTAATATGTATCCACATGAAATATCCATGCTAGATAATAAAGCATAAAAATGCAATTGGATAGGTGTAGATCCGCATAATATCCATGTTAACACGC